>JAUMHN010410583.1:0-37070 GCA_032360265.1 Heliamphora ciliata
AGGGTCCAGAGCACCCACACTCAATTTACGGGGACTAACCCGAAGGTACAGAGCACCTACGCTGTGCACATTTTCGGACTTACACCGAGGAGCAATGGAAGCCCAACTCAACACAACCACTGTCACGGTACATCTATGGATAACATTTAAAAACCCACCGTAGCTCAACTTCGAAACCCGTAAAACAGTTTATACACCACATGTATAAAAAAAGATCCAATCCATCAAAATTGAGATCTATAAACCATTTCCAACAAAACGTTTAAAAGGTGAGACTCAACCCCGCGGGTTAGGTCATAACCTCCAAAATCACGTTTTTCACCGTTTTCACAAAATAACTCATTTTCAAACCTATTTTGAAAACCACGGATACCACATACCCAAAACATGTATATAACCGAGAAAAAGGCGTAAAAATCTACTTTTACCCAAAAACCATGATTTAAAACATGTAAACAACATTTCATGCATTTCTACCGGGTGAAAACAAGTATAACTGCATATAACACCCTCATAACAGTAGTGGGTCTAGAATCCTACCTCCGAGAGTCAAGAACTCGATGTCTCAAAACTGAACGGTGTTAGAACAAGAATCCAACCGGATGGATACGAAGCCCTCAGCCTAGATAGCAAGGATCCACGAAGGAACCAACAACAAACTAAGCCCCAAGCCCTCAAAGCTAGTGAGAAGGCAGAGAAAAGGAGTTTCTTAGCCTTGAAGAAATGTTTTTGTATCAAAAATTCTTCCACTGGTTTATTTATAAAAAACCAAATTTAACACTGTTCAGTCGATCGAACTAGGGAGTTCAGTCAACCGAACTCCAGATCCACGGTTCAGTCGACCGCGCTGGACCCTCCAGTCGACCAAACCCCACACCAGAGGCGTACTGGAAAGTGTTGTGATTTTTTCAGCCCAAAAACCAACCCAAACCACCTAACCAAGGTTCGGGAAAGCATAAAACACATTTACACATGCTTTTCTACAACTTTAAAGCATAAACCATGCATTGATGTTGTTCATATATTGGAATAAAAGCGACACGTATATAAACAACTCAAAAGATAAGGGTTACGGTCTCACAACTCTCCCCCCTAAAGGAATTTCGTCCCTAAAATTCGCAACAAGGTCACGAGGTAAAGAGGTCTGGGTATCTGGCACGCATCCCAGACTCCAACTCCCATGTAGCATCCTCTACCCCGTGATGATGCCATAAGATCTTAACATAAGTGATCATTCTGCCTTGCAACACCTGCTCCTTTGTATCAAGAATCCTCACTGGATGCTCCTCATAGGTGGCATCCTCATCAAGCCGCAGTTCAGCCCAATCTAATACATGTGAAGGATCAGGCTCATACCTCCGAAGCATAGAAACGTGGAATACGTTATGTACAGATGCTAACTGAGGTGGTAATGCCAAATGATAAGCCACCTCTCCAGCCCTATCAAGAATCTCAATAGGTCCAATAAAGCGCGGTGATAGCTTCCCGCTACGACCAAATCTCATCAAACCTCTACGTGGAGAGACCTTCAGAAACACACGATCCCCTACTGCAAACTCCAAAGGTCACCTCCTCTGATCTGTATAACTCTTCTGACGGCTCTGCGCTGTTAATAGGCGCTGGCAAATCACAGTAACTTTCTCTGTCGTCTCCCGTACCATGTCGGGTCCCAAGACTGTGGTCTCTCCCACATCTGTCCAACACACGGGTGATCTACACAGTCTACCATACAAAGCCTCATACGGTGCCATCCCAATACTGGACTGATAGCTATTGTTGTATGCAAACTCTGCCAATGGTAGATGATCCTCCCACGAACCTCTGAAATCAAGGACACAACACCTCAGCATATCCTCCAAAATCTGTATAGTCCTCTCTGACTGGCCATCCGTCTAGGGGTGAAAAGCAGTACTGAATGTCAAGTTCGTCCCCAAGGCCTCCTGCAGACTCTGCCAAAAGCGCGATGTGAAGCGCGGGTCTCGGTCTGAAACAATAGATACTAGCACTCCGCGTAATCTAACTACCTCCCTAACGTACAAGCTACTCAATCGTTCCACCGAATCCCTTACTCGGATGGGGAGAAAATGTGCAGACTTCGTCAACGTGTTGACCACAACCCACACGGCGTCGTGTCCCCTAGGTGACCGAGGAAGTCCTGACATAAAGTTCATCGTGACATTCTCCCACTTCCACTTCGAAATAGGCAACGACTGTAGCAATCCTATCGGTCTCTGGTGTTTCGCCTTTACCTATTGATAGGTGAGGCATCGGGAACCAAACTAGATTATGTCTCTCTTCATCCTTGTCCAATAGAACTGACGGCATAAGTCATGGTACATTTTCGTGCCTCCAGGATGCACGGGAAGACGAGAGTGATGACACTCACGTAATAGATCAGTTCGGCATGACTCTAGCACAAACAACCTGCCTGCCAACCTTAGA
Organism: Heliamphora ciliata; assembly: GCA_032360265.1. NCBI lineage: Eukaryota > Viridiplantae > Streptophyta > Magnoliopsida > Ericales > Sarraceniaceae > Heliamphora > Heliamphora ciliata. Next base: position 2,443 of record JAUMHN010410583.1, read on the forward strand.
CTCTGATCAGAACCCACAATCCATCCTGCTATATCCTTGCCACTAATAATGCAGTATCGTATCATCTGAGCCTCCTGGTCCACCTACTGGACCTCTAGCACACGTGCTTTCAACGCTGGTCAAGTAACTAGAGAAAACAAGGTGGCCCCCGTCGCGATCTCTCTGAGGCACAAATTAAACTCCTCAACATCTGCAAGCATGTCCCACTCACGTATAGCTACAGAAGCTAACGACCCATGAGATCTCCTTCTGAGCGCGTCTGCCACCGCATTGGCCTTCCCTGAATAATACTGCAAATCAAAATCATAATCCTCTAGCAGCTCCATCCACTGTCGTTGGTGCAAGTTCAGGTCCTTCTGCGAAAACAAGTATTTTAAACTCTTGTGATCGGAGAAAACCTCGAAGTGCTCGCCGTACAGATAGTGACGCCACGTCTTCAAGGCGAAGACCACAGCTGCCAACTCCAAGTCGTGTGTAGGATAGTTCTGTCGTGCATCTTTAACTGCCAAGAACCGTAGACTACAACCTTGCCTTCCAGCATCAGAACACATCCGAGACCGTCATGTGATGCGTCACAGTACACCGTATACCCCAAGTCTCACTCTGGAATGATCAATACTGGCGGACTAGTCAACCTCATCTTCGACTCCTGGAAAGCTGACTCACAGGACTCACTCCAAGCAAACACAACTCCCTTTCGCATCAGACGCGTCATCGGTGCAGCAAGTCTAGCAAAATCCTTCACGAACTGTCAGTAGTAGCTGGATAAACCCAAAAAGCTACGAATCTCAAAGACGTTCTTCGGTCGCTCCCAACCGGTCACTACATCTGTCTTTGATGAATCCACCGATACCTCGTCTATCGACACCAGGTGTCCCAAAAATCTCACCTTCGACATCCAGAATTCGCACTTCTCGTACTTCGCGTACAAGCGGTGCTCTCTCAAAGTCTGTAATACGATCCGTAGGTGATCCTCGTGTGCCTCCCTGGTGGGTGAATATATCAGAATATCATCCACAAACACCACCACAAAACTATCCAAGTAAGGATGGAAAATCTGGTTCATCAGACTCATGAATGTAGCAGGTGCGTTCGTCAAACCGAACGGAATAACCAGAAACTCATAGTGACCATAGCGAGTCTTGAAAGCGGTCTTCGCTATGTCCTCGTCCCTAATCCTCAACTGGTGATATCCCGACCTCAAGTCAATCTTCGAGAAGCAGCTCGAATCCCTTAGCTGATCAAACAAGTCGTCTATCCTCGGCATCGGGTACTTGTTCTTCATGGTCACCTGGTTCAGCTTCTTGTAATCAATACACAGACGTAAAATTCCATCCTTTTTCTTTGTAAAAAGAGCAGGAGCTCCCCACGGCGAAGTACTCGGACGTATAAACCCTCTGTCTAACAACTCCTGCAACTGTACCTTGAATTCATGCAACTCAGCGGGTGCAAAATGATAGAACGTTATAGATATGGGAGTAGCTCTGGGAACTAAATCAATAGAAAACTCTACCTCCCGGCTCGGTGGCAACTCAGACAGATCAACAAGAAAGACATCAGAATAGTCGCACACCACCGGAGGTAATGCTTCTCGAACCCCAACTACCTCGTCAAACATAAGGGCTGCAAAAAGGGAACCCAGGTTACCCTGGTTCTGCACAACACCTGGCATATACCCACAAAATAAAAGCAATCTCCCATCGATGTACAAACCATTACCCTCCGTCGATCGCAATCGATGAAGGCACGATAGGTGGTTAACCAGTCCATCCCTAGGATGACATCAAACGCAGTCATGTCTAGGATAGCAAGGTCGAACTCTGAACAACAACCGGCGACCTCCAACACACCAGATCTACAGACAAGACTCAACGTCACATCCCCACTCACAGGGGTCTCCACGCACATAGTACGACCCAACCAATCCATTTGCAACCCCAATACAGATGCGAAAGCTGAAGATATAAATGAATGTGATGCTCCAGTGTCGATAAGAACACTGGCCCATGATCTGTAGACTAGAAAGGTACCTCTGATCATGGAGGTGGTAGCAGCAGCATCGGGCACGACCGGTGCTCTGGACGAATTAGGATCTGCAAGAACATAAGCTTTGGCCGGTCCGCTGTGGCTCTGAACTGTCGACTGTCTACCTAACTGCACTGATGCACCCCCCTCTATAAATCTGGACGGCTGAGCTCTCGACTGCTGATACGTCTGTCGTCCCTGGCCTGATGGAACAGCTGGTGCGCCTACTGTACTCCACACACTCCCTCATCCAGGGCAGTCCCTACGGATGTGCCCAGACTGGCCGCACTCAAAACATACCACTGGCCCTCTCCCCTAAGCCTGAGACTGTGACTGAGCCTAAACAGGCGCTGCACTCCAGCACTCGGCCGCACGATGCCCTAGCCGCTGGCATCTATAACAAAGAAGCCCTCTCTTCTCTAATCTTCCAGTTGAAGCTACGGGATGCGTGGATGCAGAAGACTAGGGCGGATACGACCCTACCGGATGCGAACTCGAACCAGATGTTCGTCGACGCTTGTTCTCCCTACACCCCTGATCCTGTGTGCATCCCCCGCCCTGCTTACTCCTACTGTCCTTATCTCTGCGTGTCACATTCAGTGTGTCCTCCACTTTCATAGTTGTCTCCACCAGCTCTGTAAAGACCTGCATCCTGAATGCCGCCGCTCTATCACGAATAGCGGGCCTCAAACCCCTCTCAAATCGTTTCGCACGAAACTCGTCAGTTGGTACGATCTCCTATGCAAACCTGGATAGGCTAGTAATCTCAGTCTCGTACTCGAGTCTGTCATCGTCCCCTGTGTCAGAAATAGAAAGTCCTCTCTGTAGCGATCCCTCAGAGTCGCTGGAAAGTATTTCTCCAGAAATACCTTCATGAATGCATCCCAGGTGCCTGCCACTGTGGTCTCGGTGAACTTCCACTACATATGAGCACTCCCTCTCAGCTGGAAGGCGGCACATATAACTCTCAGATCATCTTCCTCAATCTGAAGCGATTCAAGGATCCTGGTAACCAGCTCCAGCCATTCGGTGGCAACCGTGGGATTGATATCTCCAGAAAAGGTAAGAGGATTCAGAAGGCGAAACTCGCGCATCGCAACCGTCACCCTCGGCTCAGGTATGGTCTCTCTCCCCCTAGAGGCCTCTACCAGTTGCCGGATGGAGCCAACCATCTCACGCAACATATCTCCCTCAACAACAGGTCCTTGGGGTGCATTAGCATCCCCAACATCTGGACTGGAACGTCCCTTCGGCCAAAACCACGGCCTCGTCCTCCCCGTGTGGACATAACTCTATACGAAAGCAACATAACAGGATAAGAATCCATACAACATGTTATTGCTAACATAAAAGACAGAGAAGCATGCTAACGCATAGCCACGTAATATCATGTCATCACATCTCACATACCGAGGAGAACTGACAAGAAAGACTTGTCACTCAGAACAATCTACTCAGTTTCCTTGCTAGAAATTACGTCCGCGAAATGCGTCTCTAACATGGCTCCCAAGTATGTTAATCCAAACGCCCGAAGCAAAACTAATCAATCCTAAGGTCTAACCTCTATACCCGCGTATACACCACAAGCTATCATGCTATGTTAGGAAAACGCCGTAACACATGCAATCAAGCACACTTACATCCTCACAAGGTGATGTACCCTCTTTCCCGTGGCTCATAGGTATTCGAACCCAGAGCTCTGATACCAAGTTGTCGCGTCCCAAACATCCGGGTCACGCGAAAGCCCACCAAAACACCCATTTAAGAAAATAGATTTTACAGTTAATAATTAAAATATACGTCATTTGGATAAAAGATCCTCACAGTTCAACTCTCATAAAACTGTAAATCATGCAATCTCATACATGAATAATAGTATCACCTCAAGGCGTACAAAACCAGCCTCAACAGGCATTACATGTGTAAGTACATGTCTCAAAAAGAAAAACTATAGTAAGTCTTCCGTTACCTCTGCACTAGGTCAACTCATCGTGCTCACCTGAAAAGGTTTTACAGCAAAATTTCACACCGTCAGCCAAAGCCCAATAAAATATAGATAATAAAACTGTAAAGCAGGCTATGCAATTATACACACACAGCCTCAACCATGGGAGCCAAAAAGGATTTCCTTCCAAAATCACAAATTTTCTATCAGACTATCACGAGTTTCAAAAAGGTTTTATCTCGTAAAATCTCACATTTTTCATTCTTCAAACTATGCATATCATCCTGACAGATATCATGCCACAGTTAAGAGAAAGCTGTAAATAAACAATAAGCTCGACTCAGATCACACAACTGAGGAGAAAGATAAAATGTAATCCTATGTACCGACTCTACCATACCGACAAAGGTAACAATTATAGACTCTCGCCCATTACCCTGAACCCACAGGCTTGGTAATGACAAGCTCTATATGGAGTCACAACAACGTACTCAATTTACGGGCAGAACCGAGGGTACAGAGCACCCAACATAACCACTCAATTTACGGGACCTAAGCCCAAGGGTCCAGAGCACCCACACTCAATTTACGGGGACTAACCCGAAGGTACAGAGCACCTACGCTGTGCACATTTTCGGACTTACACCGAGGAGCAATGGAAGCCCAACTCAACACAACCACTGTCACGGTACATCTATGGATAACATTTAAAAATCCACTGTAACTCAACTACGAAACCCGTAAAATAGTTTATACAGCACATGTATAAAAAAAAGATCCAATCCATCAAAATGGAGATCTATAAACCATTTCCAACAAAACATTTAAAAGGTGAGACTCAATCCCGCGGGTTAGCTTTGAACCTCCAAAATCACGTTTTTCACCTTTTTCACAAAATACCTCGTTTTCAAACCTTTTTTGAAAATCACGGATACCACATACCCGAAACATGTATATAACCGAGAAAAAGAAGTAAAAACCCACTTTCACCCAAAAATGACGGTTTAAAATATGTAAACAACATTTCATGCATTTCTACACGGTGAAAACAAGTATAATTGCATATAATACCCTCATAACAGTAGTAGGTCTAGAATCCTACCTCAAAGAGTCAAGAACTCGACGTCTCAAAACTGAACGGCGTCAGAATGAGAATCCAACCGGATGGATACGAAGCCCTCGGCTCCAATAGCAAGTATCCACGAAGGAACCAACAACAAACCAAGCTTCGGGCCCTCAAAGTTAGAGAGAAGGCAGAGAAAAGAGGTTTCTTAGCCTTGAAGAAATGTTTTTGTATCAAAAATTCTGCCACTGGTCTATTTATAAAAAACCAAATTTAACACTGTTCAGTCGACTGAACTCTAGATCCACGGTTCAGTCGACCGGACTGGACCCTCTAGTCGACCGAACCCCACACCAGAGGCGTACTGGAAATTGTTGTGATTTTTTCAGCCCAAAAACCTACCCAAGCCACCTAACCAAGGTTTGGAAAAGCATAAAATACATGTACACATGCTTTTCTACAACTTTAAAGCATAAACCATGCATTATGTTGTTCATATATTGGAATAATTGCGTCACGTATATAAACAACTCAAAAGATAAGGGTCAGGGTCTCACAGGTATTTCCTCTCAATTCTTTCAGAATAATTTTTCTATTGGGCTTGTGATTCATAATATAATCATGTTCTAAGAATTGGGCATTGGTGCTAATAATGACCTTCTGATCCTTGAAATTATAAAATAGAACACCCTTCGTTCCCTTAGGATACCCTACAAAAAAATAGACTTCTATCCTCAGTTCCAACTTACTCGCATTCCCTTTCAGCACATGTACTAGACACTCCCAAATCCGAATGTGTTTCAGACTAAACTTACGCCTAGTCCACAATTTTATGGGAGTAAAAGGTACTGACTTAAAAGGTATCAAGCTCATAATGTAAGTCGCTTTCTCTAAAGCGAGTCCCCAAAACAAATCTGGTAAACCTGAATAACTCATCATTGAGCTTACCATCTCCATAAGAGTCCTATTCCTTCTTTCTGCTACACCATTCTACTGTGGAGTGCCAGGTGCAGTTAACTGGGATGTAATCCTTTCTGATGACAAGTAATCCTTAAACTCTCCCAAGAGGTATTCTCCACCACGGTCGGATTGTAGTGATTTGATACTTTTACCTAGATGCTTTTCCGCCTCCATCTCGAATTCTTTGAATTTCTCAAAGCATTCAGACTTTCGGTGCACCAGGTAAATGAATTCATACCTTGAGTAGTCATCAATGAAACTGATAAAGTACTCAAAACCACCTCTAGCCTGGACTGTCATAGGACCACACACATCAGAATGAACCAACTCCAACGGTTCTTTAGCTCTATAGCCTTAGGCCGAAAAGGGCCTCTTGGTCATCTTATCCTCTAAGCAAGATTCACAGACTAGAAGTGCCTCCACTTCTAATAAACTCAAAGGTCCATTTGCTATTAGTCTATTTATCCATTTTAGATTAATATGATTCAAGTGTAAGTGCCAAAGAAACATTTGATTCATTAAAGAAAAAAACTTTCTCTTATATGGTAATATAGATGTATTATTCGTTTCAGTCAGTCGTAGTGTAGGAGATTGGAGTAATAATATAAAGATCATCCACCAATGTACCATAACAGATAACTCGTTTATTATCCTCAGTAACCACAAAGTTATTAAGATAAACTAAATATCCATCTTTAGCCAATCTAGAAAAGAAAACTAAGTTCCTTCTAATGGCAGATACATAAAGACAATCTCTTAATATTAAAACTCAATCTCTACCAAAATTGAAAGTGACAACTCCTACTACAACTGCTATTACCTTAGTATTATTGCTCATATGTAGGTAAATCTCCCCTTCACTAAGTTATCAAATTTTCTGGAACCCCAACAATGAATTGTAGACATGATTAGTGGCTCCTATATCTACACCCCAGGTACCAATAGATAATACCACTAAACTTGTTTCAACAACTAATGAACAGAAATTATCTTACTTGTTCTGTTTTTTGAGAAATACTGGACATAACCTTTTTTAATGTCGGGTCATATTGCAGTGAAAATGCCTTTCGGCTTTTTTACACTAGTTTGTGACCCACTAACTACCCTAGAAACCGTATCTCCCTGTTTTGAAACTTTTTCTTGTCTATGCCTTTCGGTCCAGAGGAAGAACTTTTTTCAGAAACAAACACATTTTCTGGTATTGAAGTAATACCATTTGTAGTTAAAACTATATCCAAGTTACATTTCTAGTCAACAAAATTCAGTACCGTTAATTTATTTTCTTTAAGTATTAAAACGAGTGGGTTAAAATCCATTTTAATCCTAAGAATCACATAATTAAAATACCATTAATTATGATGAGCAAAACTTTGAATTCATTTTAATTTGGTTCCCTCTACCATTTTAAAATTAATTCGCCAGCAACTTGGTAACCTGAGAATAACATGTCACGATGGGTTGACGTCTACTATCCATCATACGACCAAACATGCCAATTCTTTTTAATTTTACTATTTAGGTAACTGAACATACCAAGTAAAATTAAATAGCTGACATAGTTTCGGTCCAGTATATAATAGCAGTGACTCAGATTGAGAGAATACTATTATATACAACTAAGTATTAACCATCACCTAATTCTAAATCAATCGCTTCACAATGAACCCTTCAGAGAGAAATATTATCCACACTAATAATTATCCAGAATTATTCCTAAAGTAGGTTTGTACTGGCGATACCGCAATTAATCTGTCCGATGGGAAAGAAGGTCTTACTGCCAACAGCAGGGTTTAATTGCATCACCTACAAACTGGTGATGGAGACCGCGTGTTTTATCTGTGAATAAATTTCCTCTCCCACTTAGATTTTTAAAATATTTTTTAGGGTTATAAAAATCAGTTTAATTAAAATAAATTTATTAATTTTGAAAGGCATACGATATGAAAGAATCAAATATCTTTCCATGTACACGATTTCGAAGATTTTAATTTATCAAACTATCTTTTCGTGTTTAAATACGTAACAAATCAAATTTAATAAATGCACAGTTTTTTCTTTAACTTTTCAGTTAACGTAGTGATTAAAGGTAATTATTTATTTTATTTATCATCCCATATTTTTCAAAAAATAACAATTTATTTTGATTAAATATTTTTCCATTTAATTAATTCAAAATTCAGAATTAATTTTCATATTTTTCCAAGATATCTGATTTAAAAAATCATCTTAAACGTAATATTTTGTAAAAAAATAAAATATCAAAAAAAAATTTATTTAATTAAAAAAAACTTAATTTTATTTTTCATTACAAAATATTTTAATTAAAACCGAATATACGAATTAATTAAATTAACAGGATAAATAAAACTAATAGTTATCATTCACGCAGTTAATAAAAAAAATAAATTAAATATAAGATAAATTTATCCTAATTTTATGATCGAATTGAAACTCTAAAGAGTTTCAGTCTCTTATTCTTAAAAGAATAAGCTGCAATAATCTTTTTCTTAATAAGTTTTCTGTATCCAGATTGCATCAGGATTCCTTGATTCATAGTGATATACAAATACAACTCCTCAATTAATGTATATCAGAAAAAATCAGCCCCGAGCCACCAGCCCCATCGCCGGCCACCACACACGCTTCAACGGCGCCGTGCCTGTTGCTGCAGTTTTAGATTTTTCTGCTTTGCTGAAAACAGCTTGGGATGGAAAACCAGTTGCTGTTTGCTTGGACGAAAAACCGCAGCCTAAGGCTGTGTTTGGCAGCGAAACCGCTGCTTGTGATTGCTTGGAAATTGCGCTTGCTGCTTACTGTTTTGTCCAGAAATCACTGCTGCCTAAGGCAGCGTTTGGCTGGCCGATACTACTACTTTGCTTGAAAAACGCTGCACCGAAAACAGTTTGTAAAGGCGTTGCTACCATAAGGCAGCGTTTGGCTGCGCTGAACTGGAAAAATCGGCACTGTGTGCTACGTTGCTTTTTGGGAATTACCGCAGCCACTGTTTTCATTAAAAGCTGCCTTCAACGCCGCTGTTTGGGAATCACTGATTGGGACCTGCTGCTTTGGAAGCTTGGAAAAACATTGCACTGTTTTTAGCTTTTGCGCCGTTGCCCAAGGCAGTGTTTGGCGCTGCTATTCTGGAAAACAGCTCCTTTTTTTTTATTTTATCCAGAAAAAAAATTCTGGAGAGAGAAAAAGAAATTGCAAAGTAATAAAAAACCCCGGTTGCCCTCACCAACCACTGCCGATTGCCGTCGCCGTCGTTCTTCCATACCTGTTCTTATTTTTTTTTCTAATAAACTAGAAAAAAAAACTTAATGAACATAAAATATTTTATATCGAAACATATATCCCGTAGGCTCATATTCAATTTAAAAAAAAATTAATTTATCACGGTCAATTCCCGTGAATAAAAAATTAAATCAAATCATCATCCACGCATTCAATCAAATATGAAAATAAGAGATGGTCATAAGATCGGAATTAGAACGCCTGCAAAACAAAGTTAGTAGCAGTTTTAAAACTATCCAACCCCGATAATGGTAAACAAAAGACAAAACGGCTCTAATACTAATTTGTTAGAGGCGAAACTGCAAAGATTATTGTTTTTGTAAACAATCTTCGTTAAAAAATTAACTGGACAGACAAACGCCGAAACGGGCTCTACATAAAATTTTTGACGTTTGAACGATCAAAATAAAACCCGTGCAATCAAAATTAATTTAAAAGAATATCTTTTGTCGATCCATTCTTCAATTACGATATGATTCCGAGTTGAAACTCCTGTCAGATCTTCTACTGCATTCTCTTACGCGATTCTCGAACGTAGTGTGAGCTACGGACTATCGAGAACGCGTACTACAGAACCCATATATTTTTACTCTTGAAAGACAAAATATGATATATATATATATATATATATATATATATATTATAAAACTAGTTCAGCCTACCCGCATATATATATGGCAACAGCAGAAATCTGGCGAGTAATTATGAGTAAGATTTTTTGTAGAACACAGACATCTACTAGCGATTTGTGCAATTATGGAAAGACGCAGTGGTTTCTGCAATTTTCATAAAACACTGAATTACAGTTCACACCACTGAAGAACTATAATTGTACTCTAACCCATAATCTCAAAACCTTCTTGTATTAAGTTTCTATTATTAAATGCTTACCATTACTTTCCACGTTAAGATTTTCGATACCCGCCAATTAAATTTAATTATAGATAATTTAATTTAATCGGTATCTTGATATTTCTTAAGTCCTTCCGCTTAACTTATTTGACCGCCGGATAATCAAATCCACATACAGGATTTGGCCCGGTCAAAACTTATAAGTTTCCTTAAGGGAGTATCGTCAAACCCGATCTTTCGGGACGTAGATTCCGTCAGTAATTAATATTTTTCATATAAATAATACCGCTATCCAACTCACCGAGAATATAAACCCATATAAGATCGTATTCTCTAATGAATCAAAACAAAAAATATTAAATATACGTAAATCAATCATTATTTCAAGATTAAAAGGATGAGTACTATTATTCATAATCTTGGGGTGTGAGTTAATTTATATAGTCAGTATAAAATTAATTACCCCAAATGTCATGTTCAATACGCACAAAGTGTACTGACACAACGAGTCGGAACAATAGACGACGTGATTATATGTTTCCCGTAATCAAGACAAGCCTACTAAATTCTGTGCCACAGTCGTACCGATGGATGTCCAAATTCTATTTAAACTGTGAATATAAAACTGATATTCTATAAGAACTTAAAATTTGATCTTCTGTAAACGTACTCTACACACCAGATTAAATATTATATAGAATATTGGACATCCATACATAACAAAGAAATGATATGCATGCATTGCTCATAAAGATTCTCACAAAATAAAAAATTAATTTTATTAAAATAAAATTAAATATTAAAAATATTATTTTCAGTATACCAACCCTAATAGTTGTCTCTAATAGGAGTTCTCAAAACGAATCGGGTAAACCTGAATAACTCATCGTAGATCTTACCATCTCCATAAGAGCCATATTTTTTCTTTCTGCTACACCATTCTGCTGCAGAGTACACACTGCAGTCAACTGGGATATAATGCCCTCTGATGACAAGTAATTCCTAAACTCTCCAAAAAGGTACTTCCTACTACAGTCGAATCGTAACGATTTGATACTTTTACCCAAACGCTTCTCTACCTTTGCCTTGAATTTTTTGAATTTCTCAAAGCATTCAGACTTACGGTGCATCATGTAAATGTATTCATACCTTGAGTAGTTATAAATGAAACTAACGAAATACTCAAAGTCACCTCTAGCCCGGATTGTCATAGGACAACACACATCAAAGTGAACCAGTTCTAACGATTCTTTAGCTCTGTAGCCTTTGGCCAAAAATGACCTTTTGGTCATCTTACCTTCTAAGTAGGATTTACTGACTAGACGTGCCTCCACATCTAATAAACTCAAAAGTTCATCTTCTATTAGTCTATTTATCTTTTTTAGATTAATATAATCCAAGCGTAAGTGTCAAAAAAACGTTTGGTTTATTAAAGAAGAAAACTTTTTTTTATATGATAATTTAGATGTGTTATTCAATTTACTTAGCTGCAGTGTAGGAGAGATAGAAAATACAACATACAGATCATCCACTAATGTATAAGAACAAATAAAATATTATTTTTTACACAACCACAGTGTCATTAAAATGAGCAGAATATTTGTCATTTATTAAACTAGAAACCGAAATAAATTTTTTTCTATTCGAATGTACATAAAGATGATCTTTTAGAAGTAAAGTCCAATCTCTACTAAAACTGAGAGTGGCATCTCCTACTGCAACTGCTGTCACCCTTGTATGATTACCCATATGTGAGTATATTTTTTCATCACTAAGCTGCCTAGTTTCCTAGAACCCCTACAAAGAACAGTAAATATGATTAGTGGCTCCCGTATCTACACACCAGGTACTGGTAAATAACACCGCTAAATATGTTTCAACTACAAGTGAACAGAAATTACCTGCTTTGTTTTGCTTACTAAGAAAAATCAAACACTGCTTTTTTCAATACCCAAACTGGTTACAGTGATAGTACTTGTCTCTCGGCTTCTTCGTACCAACTTTTGGTCCTCTAACTGCTTTTGGACTTGTGCCTTCCTATGTCTTAACCTTATTCTTCTTCTTGCCTTTCGATTTAGATAAAGAATCTTTCTCAGCCACATATGCAGAACCTAACTTCCTAAGAACACTATTGGCTACTTGAAGTTCATTAAGAAGTTCTACCAATGAAAAACTGAGCTTATTCATGGTATAGTTCAGGTAGAACTGCTTAAAACTTTCAGACAATGACTAGAATATGATATCGACCTGGGTTTTTCCATCAATTTTAGTTTCTAGGATCTCTAGTTTATTCAGAAGACCGATCATCTTCAGAACATGATTCCTAATTGAGTTACCATTAGCCGTGTTTACATTTATTAGAGACTTCATGGCCACCTACCTAGCAACACGATTTTGATCTCTAAACATTTCTTTGAAGTTCATAATCATGTTATAGGCATTGCACATAGACTGATGTTGATGCTGCAAAACATTTAACATGGAAGCCAAAATATAACAGCGAGCTATCTGATCAGTTTTTTGCCACTTTTGATGGGACTGGAATTCCTATTTAATCACTCCTACATCAGGTATCGGTGTACATATCTTAGTTAAAACAAACTTATAGTTCTCAGCAGTTAAGAAAATATTCAAATTTCTTTTTCAGTCAACATAGTTTGGTCCTGTAAGTTTGTTTTCTTTCAGTATCGACGCTAGTAGATTGAAAGCCATTTTAATCATAAGAATCACATAATTAAAAAATAACCATTAATTATGACAAGCAAAACACTGACTTTATCTTAATTTGGTTCCCTCTACCATTTTAAAATTAATTCACTAGTAGCCTGGTACCCTGTGAATAACATGTCTCGATGGGAGGATGTCTACTATCCATCGTTTGTCTAGACAAGTCAATTCCTTTTAATTTACTATCTAGGAAACTGACACTGCCAAGTAAAATTAAATAGCTACATAGTTTCGATCCAGTAGATAATAGCAGTGACTCAAATGGAGATGATATTATTATATACAACTAAGTGTTAACCATCACCTAATCTCAAATCAATCATTTCGTAATGAACCCTTTAGATGGAGAAGTGATCCACACTAACAATTATCTAGAATTTTTTCTGAAGGAGGTTTATACTAGTGATACTACAATTAATTTGTCCGATGGGGAGGAATGTTTTACTGCTAACACGCAAGATTTAATTACATCGCCTACAAACTAATGATGAAGACCGTGAGATTTATCTGTGAATAAATTCTCTCTCCCAGTTAGATTTCTAAAATATTTTTTAGAGTTATAAAAATCTGTTTAATTAAAATAAATTTATTAATTTTGAAAACTACACGATCTGAAAAAATTAAATATCTTTCCGTTTATACGATTCCAAAGATTCCGATTTGTCAAACCATCTTTTCGTATTTGAATGCGTAATAAATAAAATTCGATAAATACACAGTTTTTCCTTCAGCTTTTCAGCTAAGGTAGTGATTAAAGATATTTTTTTATTTTATTTTAATTACATTTTTTCAAAAAATAATAATTTATTTAGGTTAAATATATTTTTTATTTAATTAATTTAAAATTCAAAATTAATTTTCACGTTTTTTCAAGATATCCGATTTAATAAAAAAACATCTTAAATGTGATATTTTATAAAAAATAAAATGTCAAATGTTTTTTCATTTAATTAAAAATTTTAATTTAAAAAACTTAATTTTATTTTTCATTGCAAAATATTTTAATTAAAACTGAATTTTCTAAATTAATTAAATTAACAGAAAAATATAAAATAAATATACAGCATCCACGCAGTTCATAAGAATATAAATGCAAGATATGTATATATCTTGATTTTATGATCAAAGCGAAACTTTGACGAGTTCCAGTCTCCTGTTCAAGATAAGCTGTAATAATCCATATTTGAGTTAGTTTTCTATATCCCGATTGCATTAGGCTTCTCTAATATACTGTGATATACAAATATATCACACAAGAATCAAGACATATCAAAATATTAGATCAAAACAGCCCCAGACTGCCACACCACTACTTGCCACAACACCACCGCCGCCAGCGCTGCTGCTCCAGCCACTTTAAGTGGCTTTTGCCGCCTCCTCGGTGCTCCATTTTCAATGCCGTTTAAACTGCAAAATAGCTCTCAAAAAGTAATATTTTTATGTCAAAAAACCAGATTGAAAACAAACCCGAAAATAGTCCAAAAAACTGCCCCAAAGCTGCCGCTGCCTGCGCGACTGCCCACTTCAGCCCACTGTTTGAACTTTTTTCGGTAGTGTTTTGCTCCCATTTTTTCAGGAAAATTAGCATTAATTTTCAGCAACATGATGCTCTAAATAACGCCTTGAAAACAATCCCGAAAAAGCCCCGAAAACAGCCTCAAAAGCACTGCCTTGTGCCGCCCAAGTGTCGCCACGTGTTTGGCTTTTGCTGCCTATTTTGACTTGGTTTTTTAATGGTTTTCGGACAGTATTTGAAGGTATGTTCACTATTATTTTATGCTTAAAAAATTGCACAAAAAATGGGATATGTATGTTCACTGCTATTTTATACCTAAAAAATTGCTCAAAAAACAGTCCAAAAAATGTCCCGAAAAATCAACAGTCCCAATAATGTCTCGCCGGTGGTGGGTTTTTTTTGTCGATTTTTTTCACTATTTTTGACTTATTTTTTACTGCTATTTTTAATGCATAAATGTTACAGAAACTCACCGAAAAAACTTTTTTAAAACCGTTAAACAATTACTGCGATCCGTGGTCCATAAAATTCAAAACCAGCACCGGTGCCGCCGCCTGTTCTTCGTGTTCTTGAATCTTCAATCTATTTTTAAATATTCTAAACTAATATTTAAAAATAAATAATTACTATTATATCGAAAACCTAAGTTCCGTTGCTCACATTCGATTTAGAAAACACTTAAACTAACACGATCAACCTTAGTATTTAAAAAATAGTTAAATCAGCATCCAAACTATTCAATCAAATACGAAAAGTATGATGATCATAAAATCGGGATTAGAACACCTGCAAAATAAAATTAGCACAATTCTAAATCTATGCGACCCCTCGATAAATCGTAAATAAAAAACAAAACAGCTCTGATACCAATTATTGTAAGCAAAACTACCAAGATCATTGTTTTCATAAATAATTTTTCGATAAAATTTAACTGGACGGGCAATCGCTAAAACGGGCTCCAGATAAAATTTTTGATGTCGAACAATCAAAATAAAACTTGTACTACCACAGTTAATTTAGAAGAATACATTTTGGTCGATTCTCCAATTACGATTTTTGATTTCGAGTTGAAGCCCCCGTCAGATTTTCTATTGTATTTTCTTATGTGATTCCCGAACATAGTGTGGGGTACGATCTTTTGAGAACTCGTACCGCAGAACCTGATAAGCTTTTGTCTTGAAGACAAGTTATAAATTTGGTTCAGCCTACGAAGACTTCTAGTATAACCCAGATACGTATCCAACGATTTTCGTAATTAAATAAAACCTTGCAGGGATTTTTATAATTTTCATAAAACACTAAATTATAGTTTACACCATTAAAGAACTGTAATTGCACTTTAAGTCATAATATCAAAACCATCTTACATTGAGCTCTTGTTATTAAATGTTTAACTCATCTCCTCACGTTAAGATTCTCAATACCGACTAATTAAATTTAATTACTGACAATTTAATTTAGTCGGCATCGTTAAATTTCTTAAGTCCTTCCGCTTAACTTATTTGACCGCTGAATAATCAAATTTACCTACAGGGTTTGACCCGGTCAAAACTTATAAGCTTCCTTAAGGGGTATCATCAATTTTGATCATTTGAGACGTGAATTCTGTCAATAATAAATATTCACCATATAAACAATACCACTATTTAACTCATCGAAAATATAGACCCAAATAAGATCCCACCCTCTAATGAATCAAAAGAACGAATATTAAATATACGTAAATCAATAATTATTTTAGGATTAAGAACATAAGCACTCTCATAATAACCTTGAGATGCAAATTAATTTATATAGTCAGTATAAAATTAATTATCCCAATGTGTCTCGTTCAATACACACGAAGTATACTAGCATAGAGAGTCAAAACAATAGACGACGCTATTATCTATTTCCTATAACTAAGAGAGGCTTACTAAAACTCTATACTATAGTCGTACTAATGTTATGTCCATTTTCATTTAAACTGTAAAGAAATACTTATATTCTACAAGAACCTAAAAGTTGGTCTTCTGTGTGCAAGTTGTACTCTACACACCAGATTAAATACTATACAGAATAAATGACATTCATGCATAACATTAAAAAAATAATATTACATATATTACTCATTAAGATTCTCATAAAATAAAAAATTAATTTTATTAAAATAAAATTAAATACTGAAAACATAATTTCAGTATACAATCCTAATAGAATGTCCAAAAATATGCGTAAATAGATGCATTGCTTCTTCGGCTTAATCCCCGTAAATGAAGTGGTTGACTCAATGGGAGGCGTGGTTGTGACAAGGTATAGAGCTTGTCATTGCTTAGTAGGCCATTGAATGCCCTGGACCTAGGTTAATAGACGAGAGTCTATACTTGCTACCATTATCCCTGGTGTGACAATGTCGGTACGTGTGAATCATTGTGGTTGCATTACTTGTTTTGGTTAAAAATCGTGTGGAGAATAAAAATGATTCTTGAGGTTCTTTTAAATTATGTATCATTGTGGGATTATATGAATCTAGTAGTTTGAAAGAAAATCATTTTGAAAAGGGTGTGAATAGGTGAGTTGTTCTTATAACTAGTAGTTACATGTTGTACTTTTTATGTATGCTAGTCTATTCCTATTAGGTTTCTGCTCATGTTGTTGAATTTAAATAATCTTAGGTGATCCAGATGATTTGGTTTAGTGTGGTGTAGTTTGAAGAATGGTGGTTGATTAGAAAATTCATTGTTTTCTCTTTTTGGTTGTATGAACCATGTAGTCATTATTCTGCTTGTTTTGTACATAAAGGAATTTGTTTTGTAAGCCTTAAGGCTATGGTTTCGATGCATGTATGTTTGTATGTATGAGAGGAACATTGGGATGGTTGAACTTAATGTTCTGTGGTTGAAAATGAGTTTTGGATTGGGTGATCTCAATGTTTTATAATGGTTTTCGGTTGGTTTATCGTTTAGATTTAGCTAGTGTGCCTCGAGAGACATTTTGGATCTATTTTTAGCACTTCTAAAGATTATTTCCTTTTTGCCTAAAATGTGTTAAAAAAGTATGAAAACATTATAAGTGTTGAGTACCAAGTCTTGGATTTTGAAAAGGGGTCAAGTGCCAAACCGATCAATAGACCGAATAATCAGTCTATCGATTGGTCATTTGCATGACTTGGTTGTTTGACAAGAATGAAAAGAAATAGTATGTTGTTAAGGATCAATCGATCGGTCCTCAAATCGATCAATAAGTCTGGGCAGAGTTTTTGAAAATTTTTGTTATTTTGTTTTAAAAGCTTAGCTCTTGGGGACGTTGATTTTGCTCTTTTAAGTTTTTCTTTTACTTTAAAATTAACCCTCAATTGTGCATCTTTTAATGGTTTTGAACTCGTTATCTATTTATGTTTTAAATCGTTTTGATTTGGGTAGTTTTGGTGGATTTTGGTTTCGTAAAACATTTTTTTTCTTGGGTGATTCACGTGGCCCGAGTTTTAGAGCATGACAGATTGGTATCAGAGCTCTAAGTTCGAATACCTAAGAGTCGTGGGGAGATGATGCATCACCTTGTGAGAAAAGTTGTGTGCTTGACTTGCATGTGTTCAAGATGTTTTGATAACATGATAGTGTTGTGTCATACGTGGGCATGGAGATTGGACCTTAGGATTGATTTGTCTTGCTATTATTTAGATTAATCAACTTAGAAGCAAAGTTAGAAATGTATTTGGTCGACATATTTTTTAGCAAGGAATCTGGGTGGGTCACTCAAATTGACTTATCACTCTTGTTTGTAGTACTCAGTATTTAGAGTTGTTTACATGATCTTGAATGACTAAGTGATAGCATGACTATGTGATATGTGCTAGTAATGACATGGCGAACTGAATCTTAAGTTGCTATGTTCCGTCTTTTCTTTCATGTAGAAGTTATGTCAGCGCGGAGAGGACGAGAATGTGGTCGAGGCCGTGGCCATGGTTTAGGCCAAGGGAAAGTGCCAATCCCTGATGTTGGGGATGCTAATGTTCCCCAAGGAACAGCAGACGAAGTAGATCTGTTTCGTGAGATGGTGGGTTCTATCTGCTAGTTAGCTGAGGCCGCTAGGGGAGGGGCAAGAGTAGCTGAGCCGGGGGTGACCGTTGCAATGCGTGAGTTCCAACATCTTGACCCTCCTACCTTTGTCGGGATCCCGATCCTAAAGTAGCCACAGAATGGTTACAACTCGTGACCAGGATTTTAGACATGTTGTAGATAGTCGAGGATGACTTGAGGGTTGTGTTTGCCGCATTTCAGCTGGGGGTGACACACAAGAGTGGTGAAAGTTTGCCAGAACTACTGTGAAGGGTACGTGGGTTACTTGTTTCTAGAAAAATACTTTTCTGAGTCTTCTAGGGTCATTTATAGGGAGGAGTTCTTTTCGCTCACCTAGGAGATGATGAGTGTTGTACAGTACGAGGCCAAGTTTACAAGTTTAGCTCACTTTGCACAAGAATTCGTGGGTACATATAAGCTACGTTCAAAGAGGTTTGAGACCCATGATCAGGAAAAGGGTGGCAGGAATGAGGCTACGTGTTTTAACTAAGTTGGTGGGATTGGCAGACACCATTGAGAAAACTTTGAATGAGACCAGGAAGGCCAAAGAGGCAAGAGCACCGCAATAAGGGATGAGTGCACAATCAGATGGACGCCGCAACAAGAGACAAAGGTCGTTTGGTTCCAATTCTTATCCCATTGAAGGAGCTCATTTGTTATCAATACAAACAGCCCAGGCATCGTGCGGTGGATATCCCTTTGAGGAGATAGCCTCAGAGTTCGACACTTGTTCAGTCCCAGGGGAGAGGGCCACCAGTATGATTTAGATGTGGTTAGTCAGGGCATTTTTGTAGGAACTACCCTCAAGGAGGGAGTATAGAGAGCAAGACAGGTGCGCCACTTACCCAGACTACGCAGGGACGATAGACTTACCATCATCACCCAATAGTTTAGACCTCTAGGGTGGCAGAAGTGGGTACTTCAGCCCAGTCAGTGCACCAACCCACTACCCAAAGCCGTGGTGAGCAAACTAGGGGACCACAGGGGCAGGTGTTCGCTCTCACTGATTCAATTTCTTCGAAGGCATCGGTTGTGCCTGATGTTTCAGTGACTACTTCAGTTATAAGAGGTACTCTCTTAGTGTATTGTTCATAGGCCAGTGTTCTTATCAACACGGGAGCATCGCATTCTTTTATCTCATCTGCTTTTGCATCTGCTTTGGAGCTGGAGATAGATACATTGGGTAACACGTTGTGTGTAGAGACCCCAGTCGATGGGAACGTAGTGTTGGGACAAGTTTGTAGATTCTGTGAGTTAGAGGTTGTCGGTCGCCATTTAGAGCTTGATTTCATCATTCTAGATATGATCATGTTTGATATCATCCTATTGATGGAATGGCTAACCACCTATCATGCCTATATCGATTGTGATTGATGGAGGGTATCGATTTGTACGCTTAAGGGTGATTGTTTTTGTTTCATGTGTGATCAAGATGACAATTCGTGCCCATGCCTAGTGTTATGCGAAACTGAGGAAGCCTTAGCTTCCACTTTTCTGCTCTCATGTTGGATGAGGCTGTGTAGGATTGAGGAGAGTTTCCCCTTGTGGGTTGTGACTACCTAGATACCTTCCCTGATGATCTATTTGAGTTGTCACCACCACGTGAGGTAGAGTCTTCTATCGACCTTGTTCTGGGAGTTGCTCCTATGTCGATGCCATCTTATTGTTTCGCACAAGAAGAGTTGGGTGAGCTTAAGGTACAATTTTAGGAATTGCTAGATAAAGGGTTTGTACGCCCGAGTACGTTGCCGTAGAGAGCTCCGACCTTGTTTACCAAAAAGAAGAATGGGTCCTTAAGGATATATATTGATTATCAAAAGTGAATCACATGATGGTAAAAAACAAGTATCCTATGCCGAGTATTGATGATTCGCTCGATCAATTAAAGGGTTCGAGTTATTTTTCAAAGATTAACTTGAGGTTAGGGTACCACCAGTTGAGGATCAAGGAAGAGAATATACTAAAGACCGCGTTACGGACCCGTTATGGTCATTACGAGTTTTTAGTTATGCGATTCAGTTTGACGAGTGCACCCGTGATGTTCATGGACTTGATGAACTACATATTCCACCAGTATCTTGACTGTTTTGTAGTCGTATTCGTGGATGACATTCTTATCCATTCACCATCAAGGGAGATGCACCAAAAACATCTATGTATTTCTCTACAGCTTTTAAAAGAGCACCAATTGTATGCGAAATTTGAGAAATGTGAGTTTTGGATGCCGTAGGTGAAGTTTCTTGGACACGTAGTGTCTAGAGATGGAGTATCTATAGATTCTTCAAACATTGATGCAGTGATGAGTTAGGAACAATCGAAGAATGTGTTTAAAAATTCGTAGCTTTCTAGGTTTGGCAGGCTACTACCGACAGTTTGTGAGAGACTTTTCTCGACTCGCCGCGTCGATGAATCGCCTTACGCGGAAAGGGGTTAAGTTTGTTTGGAGGGAGTCCTGTGAGTTGGTATTCTAGGAGCTAAAAAAGAGATTGACTAGTGCACCTGCATTACTTATTGCGAAACGGGGTTTGGGTTACACAGTTTATTGCAATGCGTCTCATGATGGCTTGGGATGTGTCTTGATGCAGGAGGGAAAGGTTGTGGCTTATGGATCTTGGCAATTAAAGACTCATGAATAGAACTATCCAACACATGACTTAGAGTTGGCAGCTGTGGTTTTTGCCTTTAAAGCATTGCGGCACTATCTTTATGGTGAGCATTTTGAGATTTTTTCGGATCGTAAGAGTTTAAAATGTGTTTTCTCTTAAGGACCTGAATTTATGTCAGTGAAGGTGGATGGAATTTATGGAGGACTATGATTTTAATCTTTAATATCATCCCAGGAAGGCTAATGTTGTGGTCGATAATCTTAGCAGAAGATCTCATGGTTCATTAGCTTCTATCGCCATACGAGAGTGGGATATGCTTCAGGAGGTTGTTAAGTTTGATTTGTGTCTCAGGGAGATGGAGGAGGGTGCGGCCTTATTTTCAGTAGTTTCATAACCTACGTTGATTGCATGTACTGTTCTTGAGGCTCAGTAGACAGATCAAGAAGCGCAGATGTTACAGGATTGTGTTGCTAGTGGGGTAGACACCAAGGGATGGGTTATGATCCCATATCAGAGTTTGAGATTTGTTAAGAGAGTATTTGTACTAGAGTCGTGCCGTGACAATGTGCTACGCAATTTTCACTATTCTCGTCTTGTAGTACACCCAGCAGGCATGAAGATGTACCATGATTGGTGCCGACATTTTTGGTGGAAGGGAATGAAGAGAAATGTAGTTCAGTTCGTTTCTCGATGCTTAACTTGTCAACAAGTGAAGGCAGAACATCAGAGGTCAGCAGGGTTACTCCAGCCGCTACTAGTGTTACAATGGAAGTGAAAAAATGTCACGACGGATTTTATAACGGGACTTCCTAGATCGCCTAAGGAGCATGATGCTATTTGGGTTGTGGTTAACAAACTGACAAAGTCTGCACACTTTCTGCCAATACGCGTGAAAAATTTCATAGACAAGTTGAGTAAGTTATAAGTCAGTGAGACTGTTCGGTTACATGGGGAGCTAGTGTCTATTATTTTCAACCAAGACCCGTGCTTCACGTCATATTTTTGGCAGAGTCTTTAGTCAGCTTTGGGCACAAATTTTCTTTTTAGCATTGCTTTTCATCCACAGACGGATAGTCAGTCCGAACTAACTATGTAGATTTTGGAGGACATGTTAAGAGCTTGTGTACTCGATTTTTAGGGTTTTTGGGACAATCATTTACCATTAGTAGAGTTCGCATACAATAATAGTTATCAGTCTAGTATTGGGATGGCGCCTTTCGATGTCTTGTATGGCAAGTCGTGTAGGTCACCAGTATGTTAGACAGATGTGGGAGAAGCAGTAGTCTAGGGACCCGACTTGGTGCAAGATACAACATAAAAGATTACCATGATTTGCCAACGTTTGGTAATGGCCCAGAATCGTCAAAAGAATTACACGGATAAAAGCAGAAAGCCTTTGGAGTTTGGGGTAGGAGACCACGTATTCTTAAAGGTTTTGCCATGCCAAGGTTTGATAAGATTTGGTCGTAGGGGGGAGTTGTCGCCACGGTTTATTGAGCCGTTTGAGTTCCTTTAGAGGATTGGGGAGGTGACATATCGTTTGGACTTGCCTCGTCAGTTATCATCGGTGCACAATGTGTTTCATGTTTCTATACTTCAAAAGTACGAGCCTAACCCGTCATATGTTTTGGATTAGGCCGAGTTGCGGGTGGATGAGGATATTTCTTTTAAAGAATGACCCGTGAGAATTTTAGACATGAAAGTACAAGTCTTGAGAGGGAGAATAATTGCGAACGTCAAGATTCTATGGTTTTATCACGAGGTTGAGGAAGCTACATGGGAGTTTGAGTTCGAAGTCCGAGCTAGGTACCCGGAGTTGTTTTCTTCATGATTGAGTAGCGAATTTTAGGGGCAAAATTCCTTAAGAGGGAAGAGTTGTGAGGCTCGATTCCTTTTTATTTTGTAATATATTTTATCGACGTGTTATATATTGAATATGAATGTTATAAAATAGTTTATTTTATGAGATGTATGCATGTGATGGCTTAGAAATGCATAATAGGATTAATTCCGGAAAGTTTGGGCTTAGTGGTGTAAAGTTAGAAAATTTTTTGAGTAAAATCGATCGATCGGTCTATCAGGGTTAAGTGTGCGCAGGATAAACCACTTTTATTGGTTTTTGGTCCAAAACTTCTCAAATAAGTTTCTCTCCCTTCTCTCTAGAAGAGAACTCAAAACCCTAGATTGCTCTCTAGCTTTTGGCTTGCTCCGGATGTGATTTTTGGTGTTGCAACAGCGGAACGGTGTTGTACACGCCGAGGGCTTCGCATCCATCAAAACAGAATCTTATTTCGACGATGTTGGTTTTTCTCGAGAAGTTAAAGCGTCGAGTTTTTAACTCTCTACAGTAGGATTTTAGACTATTTTGCCCTAAAAAGGGTGTTGCATGTGATTATGTGCATGTTTACCGTGTTTAAATGCTATAAATGTTGAGTTTTAAGGTTAAGCCTTGTTTGATTGGTTTAAAAGCATGTTTTGAGTTTTTGAGGTTTACAACAAAGTTGGTGGATACATATATGTATAGTTTTTACAAATGTGTTTTAAAAACTAGAAGAAATTATGTGAATGTTATAAAAATATGAATTTTTGTGATTGGAGCTAATTCTTGGGGTTAACAATGGATTTTTGAAATGTGGGTTGAATTGAGGATAAATTTGTGCAAAAATATTGATTTTATTTCCATGAATTTGGATGGAATAGCTGTGTGCCTTTAATTGAATTAATGGTTAAGCAATGTGCCTTTAATGATTTTGTGAATGTACCGTAACAACGATGTGAATGTGGGCCTCAATTGCTTCTCGATGAAAGTCCAAAAATTTACAAAAATAAGTGCTTCGCTCTTTCGGGTTAATCCCCGTAAATGAAATTGTTACCCCAATGGGATGCGTGTATTATTGTTGCAAGGTATAGAACTTGTCATTGCCCAACGGGCTATTAGATGCCTCGGACTAACGTCAACAGACGAGGGTCTATACTCACTACCATTGTCCCTAGTGCGACAATGTCGGTACGTGTTAATCATTGTGGTTGTGTTACTTGTTTTGGTTGAAAACCGTGTGGAGAATAAAAATGATTCTTGAGGTGCTTTTAAATTATGTATTGTTGTGGGGTTATGTGAACATAGTGGTTTGAAAGAAAATCATTTTAAAAAGGGTGTGAATGGGTGAGTTGTTCATATAACTAGTAGTTACACGTTATGCTTTTTATGCATGCTACTCTATTCCTATTGGGTTTTGACTCGCGTTGTTGGATTTAAACAGTTTCAGATTATCCAGATGATTTGGCTTAGTGTGGTGTAGTTCGAAGAACGGTGGTTGATTAGAAAACTCATAGTTTTCTCTTTTTGGTCGTATGAACCATGTAATTATTATTTCATTTTGTTTTGTACATGAAGGAATTTGTTTTGTAAGCCTTAAGGCTGTGGTTTCGATGTGTGTATGCTTGTATGTATGAGAGGAACCTTAGGATGGTTGAATTTAATGTTCTATGGTTGAAAATGGATTTTGGGTTGGGTGATCTCAATGTTTTATGATGATTTTCAATTGGTTTACTGTTTAGATTCAGCTTGTGTGCTTCGAGGGAGGTTTTGGATCTATTTTTAGCACTTTTGAAGGTTGTTTCCTTTTTGCCTAAAATGTGTTGAAAAAGCATGAAAACATTCCAAGTTTTGAGTACCATGTTTTGGACTTTGAAAAGGGGTCAAGAGCCAAATCGATCGATAGACCGATCGATCGGTTTATTAGTCGGTCATTTGCATGCCTCGGTTGTTTGACAGGTGTGAAAAGAAACAATATACTGTTAAGGACAGATCGATCGATTTGGACAGAATTTTTTAAAATTTTTGTTGTTTTGTTTTAAAAACTTGGCTCTTGGGGACATTAATTTTGCTCTTTTAAATTCTTCGTTTACTTTAAAATAGACCCTTGATTGTGCATCTTTTAAAGGTTTTAAACTTGTTATCTATCTATATTTTAAATCGTTCTGATTCGGGTAGTTTTGGTGGGTTTTGGTTCCGTAAAACGTTTTTTTTCTTGGGTGGTTCACATGGCCCAGTTTTGGGGCGTGACAAACTTTGTGTATAAAAAGGAAGCATGACCACCCATTTATAAATTTTTAGCCAAAGAGAGGGGTAGAGAGAGAGAAATAAAAAAGAAAGAAAAAGGAGGAAGAAGAAGAACCAAGGAGATAGGAGGATCCATGGAGCTAAAGCTAAGTCCATGATCTTTATCACTAAGGAGCAATCCACAACAAGGTAAGAGAGACTTTAATACCTTAGTTCTTACACACCTCAAACTTCTCTCCCACCATTTTCAAACTGTCACGACCCAAACCCCGAGTCCGTGAACTAAACCCCAAGTTATCCCTTCCATACACTATATTCATTGGTAGGTTTTCATACAAGAGAAGTATTTTATATAAGTCTTCATTTCATTCAAACTATATAACCGAATTCCAAAAAAAAATTCATTCACAAAAGTTGTGGCAAAATACATTCAACATTAAACTACCATTTAAATACATTCATCCCTTTGACTGCTAGGTACAATATAACATAAGGTAAAAGAGACCCTAGGTTTAGTCATAAATCCTTTCCAAAAATCATCTATAACCCTGGTCTCACCCCTGCTCCTTAGAACCTGAAAGAGTTAAACATTCATACATAAATCAAAACTCGTAGGATAAAGATTAACTCGAATGTGATGCATGATTTGTGAGGTGTGATAGGTGTAAGCGAGATAAATATGTACATTCCACCAAGTCCTTTTCTTTTTACACACACGCACGCACAAAAATTTGTCTCAATTTATTCATTCGCTTTCCACTATGTTAACTCTTTATTTTATATCCCGATTTTCACAAAATTGTATCACATCTAATGAACCGACGTCGGGGGCAGGTTATAGAAACCCCTCCCTATTATTCCCAATAAGCTACGTGAAGCCATTGGGTAATAGATAGCTCTATAACTCACTACTATGCAACACCACATTTCCGAAGATAACCCATGGGCATGTCCCCATCTTGCACAAGTTTTCATTCTTCCACTGCGGAGCCTCAAGCCCAACTTAGTCCACATTAATTCATACGGTTCATTATTTGTTAACTACATTCATTTCATAACCCGGGAATCCAACCCACCATTGGTTCATCTCCCAATTATTGTTACATTATCATTTCCAAATCACATTCTGCTTAGTACTCAATCTTTCCTTTCAAATCAAGTTTATCATAAACCTTTAATACACAATTTCTCGTAATTTGTATTTCTTTTATCCACCTTACCAAGTGTCAACAACACAAGGTTAATTCAATCATGATCATGCCATTTTAAAAGAGTAGGAGTACACCCATCATGTATATATATATAAGTTTGTAACCCACTTTTATAGTAAAATCCAATCAATGGTTTCTAAGCATCCATTCCAACCCAACTGTAGTTAGGTAGGTGCACCACTAACCTAAGGAATTAGAAATTCGATAAAAAGGTTCAACAATGATAGAAAATAGCTTTGCTAAAACATTTGGCTAAAAACGGGTAAAAAATAGTTAAAAAATTTTGACATACCCTCACTATTTCAATCATAACTTTTTCTACAAAAAGAATTTTGTTGTCAGAGTAGTCTCATTGGAAAGAAGACTTTCGGGGTTTCAGTATGAGAACAAAAATGACCCAATTCGGAGTCCGAATGAGGGAGATACACTAATGTTAAAAAAATAATTTCAACCAGCGAAACAGACCGCACGATAGACTGATTGATCGGTCTATCAAGCGGTCTGGCCTGTAGAAAATGCTGAGAATAGCCCATGACCGCTTGATAGACCGATCGATCGGTCTATCGGGCTGTCCTACGTCAAAAAATTGATTTTTGCTAGGTTATGAAGCTAAAACCTATCCAAACCCAAATTGATGCAAAAACATGATATCTTAGGTTATTTAAGCTCTCTTTTTACACAATAAACTCACAAATTCATAGCTAACCATTTTCCAAAACACCAATTTTCTTAAAAATCCAATTCAACCCATACACACCTATCAACTTTTCCACTTATGCATGAAATCAACAAGATTTTTACTCATATAAACAAAGTATCAATCCAAATCAACACAAAACGTACAAAATAATCTAAATCCTACCTTAATTAGCTCCAAGCCTTGGGATTCCACGACTTTATTCCTCCTAGGGTTTTGGTTTCCTATTTAGTTTGCTCCTTGATGCCTCAATCACTTGTTCTAGCCTTTGCTCCTTTCTTAGTGGCCTCCAATTAAACTTAAAAAGGATAGGGTTTGAAGGATTAGCTAATGTCCTATGAAGGAAGAAGAAAACGTAGTAGAAGAGGGGAGGTGATGGAGACCAACGGGAATGGAGGGTTTAGGAATCTTTTGATTTTATAATTCTCTTCTCTCTCTCTCTCTCTCTCTCTCTCTCTCTCTCTCTCTCTCTCATGTTTTTAGAGAAATTGGGATTTGTTTAGGGCTATGTTTGGCTTGTTTCTTTTATTGTGTTTACTTTCTTCTTTTTTAATAGTAGCTCTCATAACTCACTTTCCACTTCAAGTTAATATGACACTATTATATGACAAATCCTACATCTACAACTTGATTGTGTCCCCTATTACATGATTTCAAACTAATAAGCTATACGTATTAACAAAATCTTCATCAAAAATCATATTGTCATTTATCATCATGTATCTCAATTACACTTCACATACCATGAGTTCCCTCATTAATGAACAAAATTGTATAGTCCCTATACTCAATTTTAATTCTATCACCGTACTTATCCACAAACCAGAAAATACAAAATAACTACATACCGGATCCTCACAACTTTTCCCCCTTTAGGAATTTTGTCCTAGAAATTTGATCCTCCTTAAGACTCAAATAACTCGGGGTATTTGGACCAGATGTCTGACTCTCTCTCCCCAGTCGCTTCTTCTACGCCTGATGTCGCCATAACACCTTAACATAGGATATGGTCTATTCTCATAAAATTTGTTGTCGTGTGTCCAAAATCTTTGCCAGTGATGTTTCGTAAGAAACATCTTCTCTTCGCCTCAACTCTGACCAATCCAGTACGTGCGAGGGGTCGAGCTCATATTTTCATAACATCGGCACATGAAAAACATCATGTATAGATGAGAGTCGCGGTGGTAAAGCCAGGCGATACGCTACTGCCCCAATCCGTTCAAGTATTTCGAAAGGTCCTATAAACTGTGGTGACAACTTTCCACCTTTACCAAATCTTGCTAGGCCTTTCTTCAGCGACACCTTTAGAAATACAAAATCTCCTACTTCAAACGATAATGGTCGTCTCTGTCTGTCGGCATAACTTTTCTGGCGACTCTGAGCTGCGATCAAATGCCTTCAAATTTTGGCAATCTTTTTAGTTGTTTCCCTCACCAATTCAAGACCTAACAATGATACGTCTCCAACTTCGGTCTAACACAACAGAGATCTACATGGTCTTCCATATAAGGCTTCATACGGTGCCATCTCGATGCTTGCTTGGTAACTGTTGTTATATGCGAACTCAACTAGCGGTAGGTGATCCTCTCACGAGCCGCAAAAATCTAACACACAAGCTCGTAACATATCTTCCAAAAATTGAATCGTACGCTTGGACTGACCATCTGTTTGAGGGTGGAATGTTGTACTAAAGAGTAAACTGGTTCCCAAAGCTGTCTTCAAGCTCTGCCAAAATCGTGAGGTGAACTGAGGGGTCTCTATTCAATACTATTGATACCGGTACGCCATGCAATTGCACAATCTCCTAGATGTAGAGTCTTCCTAGCTTATCCACCAAATCGGTTGTGCGCATTGGGAGAAAATATGCAGACTTTGTCAATTGATCCACAATTACCCATATTGTATTGCGTTCCTTTGGTGATCTGGGAAAGCCTAAAACAAAGTCCATCGTCACGTATTCCCACTTTCATTCTGAAACTTGTAATGGCTGAAGTGTGCCTGTCGGCCGATGATGTTCTTTTTTTACTTGTTGACAAGTGAGACACTTAGCGACAAATAAAGCCACATCCTTTTTCATACCATTCCACCAAAATTGTCGTCGAAGATCATGATATATCTTTGTAGTTCCCGGATGCACTGCGAGTCGAGAGTGGTGAAAATCTTGTAGCACTTCTTCACGACAAGCCTCAAGTACAAACAATCTTTCCAAAAATATCAAGCCTTTGTTCGGTAAATTGGTCCAACCTTTGGCGTTCTTCTCGTTCGTGACACGTTCTCCATACATTTGTGCCTCTTCATCAAGCTGTTGGGCCTCTATGACACGGTGTAGCAATATAGGTTGTGCGACCATAGCGGGCAAGGTAACATGATCCTTGACTCCTCCAAGGTTAAGGTCGAATTCTCTAACCTCTTCCAACATTTTCCATTCTCGTATCCCGATTTGGGCTAAAGACTTCAAAGACTTTCGGCTGAGGGCATCTGCTACAATGTTCGCCTTGCCCGGGTGGTACTGCAAACTAAAATCATAGTCACCCAGGTATTCCATCCATCTTCTCTATCTCAAATTTAAATCCTTCTACGAAAATAAGTATTTGAGACTCTTGTAGTCGAAGAAAACATCAAATCGCTCTCCGTAAAGGTAATACCTCCATATCTTTAATGCAAAAACAATTATTGCCTACTCTAAATCATGTGTTGGGTAGTTCCTTTCATGAGTTTTTAGTTGCCTCGATCCATATGCCACAACTTTGCCTTGCTGCATCAAAGCACACCCTAACCCTTCATGAGATGCGTCACAATATACTTCATAACCAAGACCCCTCTCAGGTATAATTAGTATCGGCGTGCTGGTTAATCAGTTCTTTAATTCTTGAAAAGCATCTTCACAAGCATCATTCCACGTGAATTTAACTACCTTTCGAGTGAGTCATGTCAAGGGTGACGCTAAACGAGAAAAATCTTTTACAAAACGATGATAATACCCTGCTAGGCCTAAGAAGCTCCTGATATCAAATACACTATGTGGTCTTTTTTAGTCTTGTACTATCTCTACATTAAATGGATCAACCGTTACTCCGTCTTTCGTCACAACATGTCCCAAAAATCTTACTTCAGGTAACCAAAATTCACATTTCTCATACTTAGCATAAAGCTTGTGTTCTCTTAAGAGTTGAAATGCCACACGCAAATGTTCCTCATAGACTTCTCAGGTTGAAGAATAAATCAAAATGTCATCAACAAAAACCACTACAAACTGATCCAGGTAAGGTCGAAAGATTTGATTCATCAAATCCATGAAAGTTACGGGGGCATTCGTTAAACCGAAAGGCATCACTAAAAATTCATAGTGTCCGTAGCGGGTAAGAAAGGCAGTCTTAGGTATGTCATCCTCCCAGACCCTTAATTGAAAATAACTCGATCTGAGATCAATTTTTGAAAAACACGCAGAACCCTTCAATTGGTCGAATAGGTTGTCAATCCTAGGCAACGAATATTTATTCTGCACCATAACTTGATTCAATTTTTGATGATTGATACATAATCGCAACGAGCCGTCCTTTTTAGCGAATAATGCCGAAGCACCCCATGGCAAGACACTAAGGCGAATGAAGCCCTTATCTAACAATTCCTGCAACTGAATCTTCTATTCTCTCAACTCCACCGGAGCGAAACGGTAGAATGGTACCGATATAGGAACAGTCTCGAAGATAAGCTCAATTGAAAATTCAACTTCTCTGTATAGCGGTAGTTCAAACAATTCTTTCGAAAACACGTCACGAAACTCATTCACTATCAGAAGAAGCTCTCCTCGAACTAAAGAATCATCCTTTGTTAACATAGTAGAAAGAATCTGTAACACCCCGACCCTTCACATGGTAACAATATTGTCCACTTTGGGCAAAGCTCTCACGATTTTGCTCTTCCCAAAGGGGTCACCCATCCTTGCATTACTCCAGCATAAGCACGCTTAACTGCAGAGTTTTGCTAGGGTCTGTACCACTTGAAAAAAGGTCTCGTAGAATTTAAAGATCCAAGATTTTTCTTTTATAGCACAGGAACTCCCTCTTCCTTTCCGATATGGGATACTAGGATATCACAATTCACCCCCTTAGGGCTGCACGGCCCCGTGTAGTAGCCTGTCATCTCCGGTAGCCTGCTAGTCCTTATCGACCCGTCCACTCAGTAGCCTACCCACGTGTCTGCGAGACGGCATGGGCCTACACTTTGAGGTGAGGAGAGTCGACTCTGATACCATCTATAACACCCCGACCCTTCACATGGCAACAATATTGTCCACTTTGAGCAAAGTCCTCACGATTTTGTTCTTCCTAATGGGACACCCATCCTTGTATTACTCCAACATAAGCACGCTTAACTGCGGAGTTTTGCTAAAGTCTCTACCACTTGAAAAAAGGCCTCGTTGAATGTAAGGGTCCAAGATTTTTTTTATAACCCAGGAAGTTTTTCTCTCTTTCCGATGTGGGATACCAGGATATTACAGAATTGTATGCACATTTACTAAATCGTTCACGTCGCCTAGTCGAGGTATCATATTATCATCTTTATCCCCCACGTAAAAGAGAGAATCTCCTTCTAGAGTGCACAAGAAAATCCTCATCGAACATAGTTAATAAATGCACGAAACATAGTTAACCAGTCCATTCCAAGAATAATATAAAATCCCAACATCTTTAGCATAATAAAGTCAAACACAAGATGACGATCAGCTATCACTACTTTGCACCCTCTAGATAAGTATCTTAACATTGTACTGTCACCGATGGGTGTTTTGACATTCACAGCAACGTCCGACATCTCAACAAGTAAATCTAAAGCAGACACAAATGAAGAAGAGATAAATGATCGTGATGCACCAGTATCAAATAAAACACGAGCCCAATAATTGAAAACTAACAAAGTACCTCTTATCACTAGGATACTAGTAGTAGTCTCGCGTATTTAGGATTTGGTGAAGTACTAGTTTTTGCTATAGCATAGACCCTTCCTTGAATTTCAAATGTCTGTCCTTGTCCTCTACCCATAGGTTGATGTACAGATTGTGCCGAGGAAGACTCCCTGAGAGCCCGAAATACTTGCGTCCCAGTCTGTCGAGGTGGTTGGTTGTATGTCTGCCGTTGAGTAGATTGTGTATTAGATGTCTCTCGACTAGCTCTTTCTTGCGGACATTCACGCCTAACGTGCCCATCTTGACCGCATTAAAAACATCTAACAGGTCCCCTCTCCTGAGGTTGTCCCTGGATCGAGTTCTATTGTTGTCTCTGTACCTGCTTTCTTTGTGGAAATTCTCTAGCCCGATGTCCCTGCTACCCACACATAAAAAATGCAATTCTCTCCGCTCTAGACGTGCCATCGAGGCCATGGATGGGGTGGGTGTGGAGGGTTGATTATGTTGAGATCTCTGCAGCGCTGAACTAGTATTGCCCTGTTCTAGTCTTCACTCCTTGTAAGGTCATTCCTCAGATTGTATAGCCCTAGTCACCGATGATAGCCTATTTTCCATGATCCTATGATTGTTGCCATAATACTTTCTATCACCATGGCCATCTCAACTACCTCTTAAAAGACCTTCAATCGAAACCCTACCACTTTCTCTTGGATAGCGGGTCGTAAACCCCTTTCAAGCCTCTTAGCCTTCAATTCTTCTATTGACACCAATTCTGGCACAAACTTTGACAAACTTGTGAACTTTGATTCATATTGCAAGACTGACATGTTCTCTTGTATCAATGATAGGAACTCCTCTCTATACATGTCTCGAATAGACTCAAGAAAATATTTTTCCAAGAATATCGCCGTAAACGCCGCCGATGTACCATCCATTGTCGTCTTAACAAACTCCCACCAATCATTTGCCTCCCCCCAGAGTTGAAAGGTAGCAAAACCAACCCTAAGGTCATCCTCCACTATCTGCAAGATATCTAAGATCCAGGTGACTACCTTTAACCATTCAGTTGCCATTCGAGCATCAGGCTTTCCCGCATAGGTAGGTGGGTTCAAATGTTGAAACTCTCTCATCAATATCGTAGCCCTGGCGTCTGCATCCTGTGCTCCCCCTTAGTTAGCCCCAATTAAGGTCCTCAAAGCATTTACTATCTGCTGATTCACGTCTGCACCCCTAGCTAGTTCCTGCGGGGCATTGATATTCCCTTCTTCAAGAATTGGCGCTCTCTCACACCCTTAGCCGCGACCGTGACATCGACCTCTACCTCCTTCTTGCCTGGGAGTTATCGCTATACGAAGAGAAGACAATCATTAATACACAATTCATAAACATATCAATACTCTCTTCCCGAATAGATTCAATTTAAGTGCAAACAGGACTAACCATACTCAAACTTAATCACACTAGCACATAAACACATACTGAGGGAAAGCCTCAAAGTAACGCGACAATCCGTGCAACTAATTTAGATTTCTCATAGAAAAAACATTAACAAAATGTTTTTCTATTTCAGACGCCAAAATAGTTGATCGGACACCAAATGGTACGCCACATCAGCCCAAGACTTAACCTCCCTGCTCATATAAACACATAACACACGCAAGACAATACAACCACAATCCCATGCAAGCACACAATTTATGCTATGTAATGGTGCCTAATATCGTCAAACAATTCTCATACAAAGGTCATCCTCACTTCCCATGGCTCTTAGGTATCCAAACCTAGAGCTCTCATACCATTCTGTTACGACCGAAACCCCAAGTCATCCCTTCCATACACTATATTCATTGGTAGGTTTTCACACAAGAGAAGTATTTCATATTAGACTTCATTTCATTCAGACTATAGAACCGAATTCCAAAAAAAAATTCATTTACAAAAGTTGTGGAAAAATACATTCAACATTAAACTATCATTTAAATACATTCATCCCTCTAACTGTTAGGTACAATATACCATAAGGCAAAAGAGACTCTAGCTCAAGCCATAAGTCCTTTCCAAAAATCATCCATAACCCTGGTCTCACCCTACTCGAAACCTGAAATAGTTAAACATTCATACATGAGCCGAAACTCGTAGGATATAGAATAACTCGAATGTGATGCTTGATTTGTGAGGTGTGATGGGTGTAACCGAGATAAATATGCACATTCCACCAAGTCGTTTTCTTTTAACATACACATGGACGCACAAAAATTTGTCTCCATTTATTCATTCGCTTTCCATTATGTTAACTCTTTATTTTATTTTTCGATTTTCAAAAACTGTATCACATCTAATCAAACGACGTCGGGCGCAGCTTAAGAAACCCCTCCCTATTATTCCCAATAGGCTACGCGAATCCATTGGGTAATAGATAGTTTTATAATTCACCACGACGCAACATCACATTTCGGGAGCTAACTCGTGGACATGTAATCCCCATCTTGAGTAAATTTTCGGTCTTTTACCGCAGAACCTCAAGCCCAACTTAATCCACATTAATTCATACGGTTCATTATTTGTTAACTACATTCATTTCACAACCCGGGAGTCCAACCCATCTTGGATCCTCTCCCAATTATTGTTGCATTATCATTTCCAAATCACATTCTGCTTAGTACTCAAGCTTTTCATTCAAATCAAGTGTATCATAAACCTTTAAT
>JAUMHN010410584.1:0-14487 GCA_032360265.1 Heliamphora ciliata
AATCAATAGCCACTCATGGCTATTGATTTCCAGGATTCAATTGCCAATTGAATGGCCAATTCAATTGCAATTAAATTATGCTATTGAATTTTGGAATTCAATGGCCAATTAATTCACAGAAATTCCAACAAAAAATACGAGTTTAAGGTTGTGTGTGAAATTTATAGAAGGAATGGAGGAGGAAAAAGAAGAAAAGAGAAGTAAAACTCTATTTGGTTTTTCAAAAAAGTTGGTTTTTTGCGCACACAAAAAAAAAAGCATTTAAGCCATACTGTTTGCTTTTTTAAAGAAGTTAATTAACTTTTTTTCATCTCTTAATTCAAGAAAAAAATCCTATACACATTTTAAACACCTTAACTTTTTTGAATTAAAATTACTATAATACCCTCAATTAAAAAAGTTAACCCTCCTCACAAAAATAAAAAAGTCGTGTCAATATCTCAAATACTACAACTTAAAAGAAAAAAGTAAATGTATATTAGATATTTTAATAAAAAACAAAAAATAAAAAAGCTACTACATATAAAAAATTATTCGAGACACCTTAACTTTTTTTATTCCTCTTTTTTCTAAAAAAAGTCAAAAGTCTTAAAAGACAAACTTTTTAGACATTCTAAAGAGACCCTAAGTGATGAAGAACTCTTATGGATAATAATAATATTTTTCATTTTGAAAAAAAAAAAGAAAAATTCAAAAGGTAAATAATTACCTTGCTTGATTGTGAAGAAAATTGGAAAGAAATACAATGGAAAAGAAAATTAATAAAGAGAAAATTATTATTTTCTTATTTTCGTTAGATTTGTAAGACTCTTTTTTTCCAACTAGGACACTCCAGAAACCAAATAGATTAAAGAAAGATAATTATTGTTCTCACTTCTCACTAATTTTCTTTATATTTCTTCCCTTCAAATTCTAAATACACCTTAAAATCCAAGTCCATTACTGATAAAAAAAATTTCAAATCTGTTCATTCATCTTGTACTATTTTTAAATGAAAATCTATTACTAATAACAATTTGAATTACACTAGACTGTATTTATTGTATTTAATCTCATTACCATCTCTTTAATGAAAATATTTTTTTGAAAAAAGCGAAAGTAAATAACAATCCCTAAACTAATTTTAATAACACTGTTAATTACATGTTTTATTGTTCTCATTAACGAAAAATTATTAGGTACTTTCGGAAAATCATGTAAATGATACTGCGTGATACTCTCGATAAATAAATAATCGTAATCTACCAAGAATAGTAATTTCCCCCGCCATGTCCCGACTCCGCTCCGTTCCTGCCCCAATTTATAGGATTTTTCCTGCCCTCGATAACAAGCGGGGTGGAGACGGTATTTACTCTCCCTGTCCCATTTTTCTTCTCCCGCCCCCGATTACATAAAATAAATATTTTTTAAAATATTAATATATGTATAAAATATATATTTTATAAATATAATAAGTTTAAAATATAAAAATATTATATTTATCTCTAATTTTTTTTATTTATTATATTTTGTATATTTAGTTATATTAATTTATCAACTATTATTTTTTATTTATTATAGTATTTATAACTTTTATTAATATTACTCTTTTAAACTTTAAAAATCATGCTCAAAATATCTCCGTACCCGACCCGTTTCCCGCTACTTTCCTGATATATTTCTCTATCCTCGCTCCGATCAAATAGGGGACGGGGATGAAGGAACTAATCCCCAGCCCCATCCTGTCCCATTGCCATTCCTACAATCTACATAATGTGGGTCATCCTTTGTCTCTTAACTACACAATAAAAGTGAATTATCATATTTTTATCGTAAAATTTATTGTTATTATATTAGATAAAAGTACCACGTAGACTTATCACATAATACTCAAAAAATATTGAATAATTAATCCTCATTAACCCTCTTAAATGGGAATCTCGCCATTATTGGACAAAACATGAATGATATTCAACTACATTAATTAACATGACTAAGAGCACCGTCCGGCGAGAACCTATGTTCCATAAAATTTTGGAAACTAAATTTTGAGCAGGTTTGCTTTAAACCATTGTTTGGTTTAATATTTTCAGTAGATAATTTTTTAGATCAAATCAATATTTTGAAAATTAGAGCATTTAGCAAATCGAAAAAAAAAATTGGTGGACAGATCAGTGGTTCAACCGGAACGAACCATAACGTCATAATTACATCATTAATAATTTTGAAATTATAAATCATATTAAATAAAAATAACATCTAACTCACAATTTAAATAAATAAAATAAAAATATCTCACGATCTAAGAATGATTCTAATTAAAAAAAATAGTACTTCCAACAAAAGTAATCATAATCTTTAATTCTTTATTAATGCAACAGGACAACATTAAAAAAAAGAGCTTTCAATCATAGGTTTAAAAAAATAAGTTTTAACGCGCATCTATCAACAAAATTTTTAACGCACGAAATCCAATCGCCTACAACACAGATAATTTAATGCAAACAGATAAATTTATATGTAATGCATACAGATAAATTTATCTATTGTTCCTTCTAGTATTAACAAATGTTAGAAAGATAAATTTATATGTTAAGTCAAATAAGCACAAGTGCTAGACAGATAAATTTATCTGTTCCTTCAAACAAATATAAGTTATCTTGTTTTTTAGAAAGAGAAATTTATCTGTTTCGTGAAACAAGTATAATTTGCTAAACAGATAAATTTATCTGTTTAGTAAAACAAGCACAATTTGAAGCACAATTTGACAGATAAATTTTAGTAAAACAAGCACAATTTGACAGATAAATTTATCTGTTTAGTAAAACAAGCACAATTTGACCGATAAATTTATCTGTCTGCTTATTTATGCAAGACAGATAAATTTATTTGTGTGCTTTATACGTGTTTTGAAAAAATACAATATTCTTTATACAGATAAATTTATCTGTATACTTATTTATGCAAGACAGATAAATTTATCTGTATATTTTATACACATTTTGAAAAGTGCATAGATAAATGTATCTGTTTTAGGGTACAACTGGATTTCGACGTTAAAACTAAATCTCGCGCTTTAAAAATTCTTATGGTGATTGAAAAACAAAACTGACGCTATTTTAAGAATCTAAGACTAATTTTCCGTTAAAAAAATCAACAAAGCTAGAGGACATGTGGACAACATTGAAAAAACAAAAAACCCAACAAAGCAACACTGTAACAGGACAACATTAAAAAAAGGGACAAAAAGCAAACCATCGGCACCGAACCAGCATGGCAGCACCGCAATAAGAAGTAACAGCAACAAGAGAACATAAAATTAAAAATAAAGCCAAAAAAGAAGAACACAAACAGAAAATATTTTTGATTTGTTTTACAAAATCTAGAAAAAAAAATCATAATTTTTTTCACAAAACAAAACAAACAAATTATGCCATGTTTGGTTGAACGACTGAATTCATTGGATTACTTATAGTTTAATCTGAATTGTTAGTACTTGGGTTATTGTGGTTGTGGTTAATTTTATAATTTATTTTTTATCAAACTATAATTTAATGGGGTCAATTATTTTTTTTGATGCCGCCAATGAGTTATTTGGAATGGTTAAATTCTATTCAAATTCACCCCATATGGTATTAAAATAGTCCCACGTATGGCATACAAATTTAATTTAAGGAGTTTTTTATGCTATTCAAGAAATGAAATGTTAGAAAAATTAGTATACTTTTTGTGCATTAGCGGTAAATAAAATAAAATAAAATCATAAAATTGGACTTACAGATTATATGAATATGATGATGCAAATAGATCAAGACTAACGTTTGACGCTATGTCCTTAAGACAGATTCGTCCTCACTACGGTACTTACGGTTTCACAGACGTCTATCTCCCAGGATATAATGATCTGAATTTCACACAAGAAGCACTGCAATCGGTGGGTCTGTCGAACCAAACCATGTTTTGTACTCCTTTTAACATACTCCAATACAAAGTATGTAGTAGACTCAATGTAAATTCTCTATCTACTGAAACAAAAGAGGAACGTCATCTAAATAGATGCATTCGTGACTATTCATAATAGTTACGAAACGAAAAGGCACGCCTATTCATACCGAATAGGTGCCACCAAAAGACACGCCTCTAGAATGGTAATTAATTAATTACCATCTTTAATTAATTGTCATTCACATTAAAAAAATGATTAAATCATTTTTTCCAACATGAAAATCCAAACATAGGTGTATAAGGAACTATTATAGAATAGTCGAATATTATCTCGGGTCTTCAATCCAACAAACAAATACGATTATTTTTTTTTTTTTGGAAAAATTATATGAACACCCCCTATACTATATCCGTGTATCACTTAATCCCCCTGAATTAAAACTCGTGCAAAGTGACCCCCTAACTATTTATTTGTATCACTTTACCCCCTTCATTAGGGGGTGTTCCTGTAATTTTAATTAATAGTTAGAGGGCAAAGTGATACAAATAACGGGTTTTTAATTCAAGGGTTAAGTAATACACGGGTATGGTGTAGGGGTATTTTTGTAATTTTTTCTTTTTTTTTGAAAAATAACTATAATATTCATTAGGAAAATGAAAGAAAAATAAAATTTACTTGTACTTCAGTATTTTTTAGGTACAAAATGAAAAATAATAATAATAATATATATTCATTTTTTCTTATTTTCAGGCCACCAAAATAAGAGAAAAAATTAGCTTTAACTTCATTTTTTTTACAATTCCCATTTGTTTTTTTATATATGTGTATGTATATATAACCATTGCGATATCAACCATGAAACAAAAAGAGCAAGTGTCTATTATGTAAATTATTAGGGGTTTCTTTATGGTTGTGCGGCTCAACTAAATTAATTTTTGAACTTGTTTTTATAATTGAATCAGTTTATTGCGTAGAAATTGCCATACTTTTTACTCATGAAAAATAAAATTGATCTAGTATCTCAAACTATGTGATCAGATAACATTTTTCTCTAACTTTTTTTTAAAAAAAAAATTATACTTATCATTCATTTGTAGGCAAATGCTATCTCATCATTGACTTAGAAATATCATGTCAACTTTTTTTATATGAGTAAGTTACTCAATAATCTCTACATAATCAATTGATCTGGTATGCTTAAAAACTAAATCATTTGAATAGTACAGCACAATGTGGTGCATTGCTACCTAGCACCATCCTCGTTTTCAGGTTATGTTTACAAAATATAAGAGTTTAAGGATTTATTTGAAATTTGTGGAAGAAAAGAGAAGGAAAGGGAAACTAAGTGGCAGATAAATGTTATGGATACTAATTATTTTTGCATAGAAAAAGAAGCAAATTAAACATGAGAAGGTATAAGCAAAAAACATGTTTTTAAAATCAGAAAACTATAAACATTATCGAACGGGTGAAAATGATTACCTTGTTTGATTTTAAAGAAAAAAGGAAAGATTATGAATGGGAAATAAAAAAAAACT
This sequence comes from Heliamphora ciliata, assembly GCA_032360265.1. Classification (NCBI taxonomy): domain Eukaryota; kingdom Viridiplantae; phylum Streptophyta; class Magnoliopsida; order Ericales; family Sarraceniaceae; genus Heliamphora; species Heliamphora ciliata. Next base: position 5,464 of record JAUMHN010410584.1, read on the forward strand.
TTTTATTTGTTCCCTAGATTTTGTTTTTCCAATTTTGAAATGCTAGAATCCAAATAAATAAAAGAAAGATAATTATTGTTTTCATTTTCTTTTTATTTCTTTCCTTCTATTCTAAATACACCTCAAGTTTCAAATCCATTCATTCAACTCCTACTATTTTCTAAAATGAAAATCTATTACTAATAACAATATATGAATGACACTAGTCTACATTAACTGTATTTAATTTGATTATTATCTCTCTAATGAAAATATCTTCCTTATTAACTGCATTTTTAATGACACTGTTAGGTACATTTTTTTTTCTCATTAATACTTCTTAAATGGGAATCTCGCCTTTTATTAGACACAATATGAAGGACATTGAACTACATTAATTACCACTCTCTCTAACCAGAGTAATTAGTCGATACTCCCAGAATATTATGTGACAAGTCCATGTGGCACTACCACCAAATATAATAACGACAAATTTTACGGTAGAGACATAATAACTTGTTGAGGTAAATGAAGAAAAACCCAAGTTTGGGGTTGACTGCTCGAGCGGTGGTGTCTGCAGTTGAAAAAATCGATGACTGTGTAAGAACGCTCAATAGACCGCTCGAGCGGTCTATCCGAGGGCACCTGTTATAAAGCTGCTAGGGTTTGCAGAAGTCGTGTGTGTGGTTATTCTTTCTTCTGTTATATTTCAAGTTCTCTCTCAAGAACTTTGTCTCCCTTGTAATTCTTTGATCTATAATAAAAGTGTGAGTCCGTGGACGTAGGCACCATTGCCGAACCACGTAAAATCTTGTGTGTTTGTATCTTTAGTTGTTTTTTATTCTCGTTCTTGTTTAATATTCGTTTGTGGCTTATTTGTGTTCTTCATTAACGAGGCGTGTGAGTTGGGTTTAATCGAGTTTTGAATTGAAATCCACAACAACTGGTATAGAGCAATGTTCGAAGGGTGAAGATCACGACATGGCAGACGACAGAAAAATCAAGATCGAGAAGTTCAATGGTTCGAACTTTGTCCTTTGGAAGATGCAGATCGAGGATGCTCTATATCAGAAAGATCTGTTTGAACCTTTGTTTGGGGAGAAACCGGAGAAGATGACACAGACCGAGTGGGAGATATTGGATCGAAAGGCTTTGGGGACCGTACGACTGAGTCTCACACCCGTTGGTGATCTTCAACATCGTAAAAGAGAAGACGACGGCAGGATTATTGGCGGCGTTGGAAAAGATGTATGATCTACCCTCTACATCAAATAAGCTATACCTGATGAAGAGGCTATTCAATCTGAAGATGGCGGACGATGCTATTATAGCGAAACATCTCAACAAGTTTAACTCCATTGTAAACCAATTGGAGTCAATTGGGATCAACTTTGATGATGAAGTCAGAGCCTTAGCTCTCCTGTCTAGTTTACCAGAAAGTTAGAGCGGCTTAGTTGTCGCAGTTTACCAGAAAGTTAGAGCGGCTTAGTTGTCGCAGTGAGCAACTCCTCGTCCAAGTTGAAGTTGGAGGAGGTTGCAGGTTTCATCTTTAGAGAAGAATCACGCCGTAGATCAGCGGGTGAAGGATTAACATCAGGATCAGTGTTGAACGCCGATAGTAGAGGAATAAAGACAAATAGGAAGAATCAAAAGGGCCGGAGAAATCACATATCCAAATCACGGGGCAAATTGCAGACTCAGGAGAAATCAGCTGGATGATAGAACTATGGACAGAAAGGCCATCTCAAAAAGGATTACGAAGCTCTGAGGAAGCAGCGTGACAACACAAATCAAGGTGATAAGGCTACTGTTAATGTTTCTGATGAGAAAAATACAAATGCTTCGATTTGTGCTTTTGATGGTAGAATCAATTCATGAATTGTTAACTCGGGTGCATCATTCCAAGCCACTCACCACATGGATAAACTTCTTGGGTATGTGAAGGGAAATTTTGAAAAAGTTTATCTGGGAGACGACAAAGCTTGCAGTATAGTTGAGAAGGGTGAAGTACATATCACACAGGCCAACGGTGCAGTACTGAAGCTGAAGGACGTTAGACACGTGCCTAGTCTAACGAGAAACTTGACCTCAGTAGGCCAATTGTCAAAATCTAGAATTGTGACGACATTTTGGGGAGACTTCTGGAAGATGATGTAAGCCCAAGGGCTTTTTATTTTGATTTTGATGGTTTTCATAATTTATTTATTAAAAATAAATGAATTTAAAATGATAGTATTTTATATTTTCAAAATGAAAGTGTTAACACAGTTTGAACAATTAAGTTGACACCTTTAGCTAAAAGAAATGATTTACCTCTCAAAATGATTAAAACACTTAAGTATTCTTGCATGATAATATTTTGTGTTGAACTCAATTGAAAAATAAGTCAAACACTTTTAAGCCAAAGTATACTTCAAGTATATCAAGTGTGTCAACACCCTTTGATTAAATGGTTTGACACCCTAACAATTTTATGAAGTCATTTTTCAGGCATCAAAGTTTAGTGTCAACACAAACAAATTTTGTGTCAACACAAAAGAACCGAAACTCTCAGGACTCAAAATGAGTCGACATATTAATTTTGTGTCGACACAAAAGTGTCTCACACTTTTGTGATCCGGAATTTTGGGTCGACACAAATGAAAATCGTGTCGACACAAAAGAACCGAGGCCACCTGCAGATTTTGGGTGTCGACACAAAGTTGAAGATAAGTCGACACAAAAGTCCTGAGCCCACCTGAAGAATTTTGGTGTTGACACCAAAGTCCAAATATGTCGACACAAATATACCGAGACTTCCTGCAGAATTTAGTATCGACACCAAAGGCAAATGAGTCGACACAAATAGTCCTCCCCGAATGTTGAAGTTTAAAAGGGTCGACACCATGATGTTGGTAAGGTAGATTGCAGAATACGCGTCGACACCTCAAAAGAAATGTGTCGACCCAACCATTTGAAGATCACTACCCTAGACAATTTGTGTCGACACCGGCGACGAAAATTCAAATTCGCAACAGACCTCAACGGTTAGATTTTTGGCATTTATTGCTCCCACTTACCTCCAACGGTCATGAATGCACAAGAGCTTATATAAAGAGTAATTTCTCAGCATTTACGCCAACTGGAGACCTACATTTACTGTTCTATTGTTTGAATCAAACTCAGAATTCTCAAGCCCTTATTTATTGATGAATCTCCAGCTCTTGTTCCTCATCTCTCTTCACTTTCTCATTTATTGTAAATTTTTTCTGTAAAGAGAGTGAGTGTTTCACATTAATACTCTTCATTTATTGTAATCAATGGTGAGTCACCATTTGTGCTTTGAGTAAGTGAGTAAATCTCATCAAAAAAGAGTTCAAGAGATATTAGAAAAAAATAGAGAATTATTTTTATAGGATCTTCTTGAAGCTGTGTTAGGTTTTTAAATGTACCCGTAAACATTCGGTTTACTCTAGCGAAGTCTTGAAATTGTAAAGACTTGGAATGCGCCCGTGAAGCATTCTATATAGTGGAAATACTCAACGAAGAACTTAAGGAGTGAACGTAAGCTTGAAAGAAGCCGAACCACTATAAAATTCTTGGTGCTTGATTCTATCTTTCTATCCCTAACCTTTTTAATATTTTCATTGCTTCAATATTTGGTTATCCTGCTTTAATTGACTGCTATATTAAAAGGTTTTCGAAAAAAATTTTAAAATTGTTATTTTTTTTAAAGACCTAATTCACCCCTCCTCTTGGTTTGTCTAGAACTAACAGATGAGTAAAGGGTCACTGGTTTTGGCTCGAGGGAAGAAGGAGGGTACACTGTATGTATCATTGGATTCTTACAGCAGCATAACATCGGCAGCATCAAAAGGTGACACCAGCACGTGCCCTAGGCATCTCAGTCACATGAGTGAAAAGGGGATGAGAGTTTTGAGCCAAAAAGGGAAGCTATCGGGTATTAAGTCAGTGGATCTAGAATTCTGTAAAGATTGCATCTTCGAAAAACAGAAAAAGGTCAGCTTTACAAAATAGGCGAATACTCCAAAGTCAGACAGATTTGAGCTGGTGCATACAGACGTATGTGCAGTGGCAGATGCATAGAGGGGCCAGGGGGGTCACGTGCCCCTCCTGGATATTTTTTTATATATATATGCATTTTTTAAAAAATTTATAATTAGTCGGTGATCCTCTGTTCTGTGGACTGTGTTTGTAAGAGAGAGCGACTGAGCTGAGTGTGAAAGAGGGAGAGGGAACTAACTCTAACGAGCAACTGAGTGACTTAGCGCAGCGGTGACGACTGATGCCGGTGAGACGAGATCACGAGAGTGAGCGAGACTAAGTGTGAGGCGCCGACGAGCAACAATAACGAGGTAGAGGCGTCGATGGCGAGACGAGGCGACGAGGCAAGTCATGGAGTCAGGCGACTGGAAACGACGACGGCAGTCGACGAGTTACGGCTGCTAAATCTCATCTCATCTCTATCCTCTGTGGCAATCTTCGGCACCGACGAGTTAAGGGTTTTTTTCTTTGTCCAAAAAAAAATCCCTTTTTATTTTCTAAATAATTAAGTTAAGCATACTATGCTTGTGGGCTGTGACTGTGCACCTGTGCAGATTTGTTTTTTGTTATGTTTGGTTTTTTGTGGTGTTATACCAGATGTTTATAGGTTTTTTCTGTTCAGTGGATTTAATTAAAAAAATGAAAGCGTTGGTATTAAAGATTGTGATTGGCATAGTAGTTCATGTAATGTGGCTGTGGAAAATTCAGAAATCGAACTAGCTGTCTTTGTGATTTAGTTATTTACAATTGATGTTTTTTTATGATTTGATTTATTAGTTATTAGCTAAATCTAGGTTAGATGGAGTGAAATGAAAATGCCCACCAGCTGTTTGTATGTTTTTTTGTTTAGTGGGTTTAATAAACAAATAAAAGCGTTAGTTGGTTGTTTGAGATTTGTTGTTATTGTTAGCTGTGATCTGTAAGCCATTGACTATGACTTGTGATAGTTGGGATTTGAGATTGGAGATAAATTACTAATTGATGAATATTATCAATTTCTTAGTTTGGGTTGAGTTTATGTTGATTTCTTTTGTTTTATTTTTCATTTTCCATCTTTGCTATGACCTGTAAGAATGCATATTTTAATTTTTTGCTTATCATGAATATTTATGTTTTTGTGCCCCCTTTGAACCAAATTCCTGGCTCCGCCACTGCGTATGTGGATCTATTTAGGTACCCTCTATCGGTGGCTCGAGGTAATTTGTAACTTTTATTAATGATGCTGCAAAAAAGTTATGGGTTTACTATTGTAAGAATAAATCAAGCGTGTTCGGTATTTTCAAGAACTGGAAGGCATCCGTTGAAAATGAGGCAGGTCTGAAATTAAAATGTCTGAAATCTGATAAAGGCGGCGAGTACTACAGCAGGAAATTTGAAGATTACTGTGCAGCTAACGGGATCAGGAGACTGAAAACTGTTCCGATGAAGTTGATACAGAATGGAGTGGCAGAACGCACGAACAGGACAATCATAGAGCGTGCCTAGAGTATGGGGTTACATGCTGGATTGCCAAAGCAGTTCTGGGCAGATGCAGTAAATATAGCAGCGTACTTGATTAACAGGGGACCTTCAATTGCATTGAATTGTGAATTGCCTAAAGAAGCTTAGACCGAGAAAGAAGTAAAGATTTCCCATTTACGCATTTTTGGTTGCATAGCCTATGTACATGTTGAGTCAGGAAATAGGGAAAAGTTAGACCCAAAGTCTCGAAAATGTGTGTTTGTTGGCTATGGTACAAATAACTACGATTATAGGCTATAGGATCCAGAAAGCAAAAAAATGGTGAGGAGTGTGAATGTGGTCTTCAATGAGTCAATTTTGTATAATAATAGACAGGATCAGAAGGATGAGACAGCAGACGAATCAGACTAGGTTGAGTTTGAGGCATCGTCTAGGATAGTCTTAGAACCCCAAGATGTTAACAGACAGCCAACTCCATAGGCAGAACCACAGACTCTCATAATCAGGAGATCTACTAGAATCAGCAGACCTATAGTTAGATATTCACCTTCATTGCATTACCTACTGTTGACAAACAGTGGCGAGTCAGAATGCTTTGAAGAGGCTTTGTAGACAGAGGTAAAGGGCGAGTGGGAGCGTGCAATAGATGAAGAGATGCAATCTCTGTCATCTAACAAGACTTGGGATATGGCTTAGTTGCCCAAGGATAAGTCAGCTTTGCAGAACATGTGGGTCTACAGGCTAAAAGAAGAAGTTGATGGGAGCAAGTGGTACAAGGCAAGGCTGGTGGTCAAGGGTTTTCAGCAAAAATTGAAAATTGACTTCACGGAGATATTTTTACCAGTTGTGAAAATATCCACCATCAAGACAGTTCTAAGTATAGTGGCCACAGAAGACTTGCATCTGGAACAGCTGGATGTGAAGACATCATTTCTCCACGGTGAACTGGAGAAAGAGATTTACATACGGCAACCACAGGAGTCCTCGGTTAAAGGAAAGGAGGACATGGTGTGTAGGTTGAAGAAAAGCTTGTATAGGTTGAAACAGGCACCCAGGCAATGGTATAAGCGGTTTGACAGTTTTATGGTAGATACAAGGTTCAGTAGATGCCGTGGTGACCATTGCTGTTACATCAAGAAGTTTGCCAACTCGTGTATGATTCTCCTATTGTATGTAGATGACATGCTAATTGCAGGATCTAACATAGATGAGATTATAAATCTCAAGGTACAATTGTCCCAAGAATTTTCTATAAGGGATGTGGGAAAAGCCAAGCGGATACTAGGGATGAAGACCAGCAGGGACAAAAAGAGTCGAAAGTTAAGACATTCGTAGTCATAGTGTGTTGAAAAAGTCCTGCAGCGTTTCAACATGGAAGGTGCTAAGCCCGTTAGCATGCCTTTGGGAAGTCACTTCAAACTTTCAAAGGAACAGTGAGCTGTCACAGACAAATAAAGGAACTACATGGAAAATGTACCGTATGCATTAGCCGTAGGTAGCTTGATCTATGCCATGACCTGCACGAGGTCGGACATTGCCCATGCAGTGGGAGTTGTGAGCAGATTCATGTCAAATCCGAGTAAGGAGCACTGGGAAGCAGTTAAGTGGATTCTGAGGTATAGCAGGGGTACCACGAAATATGCTTTGTGTTACGAGGGCTCGGAGATTTAGATGAAAGGATTCGTGGATTCAGACTTAGCTGAGGACATTGACAGCAGGAAAAGTACAACAGGATATGTGTTTACCCTGGGCAGTGCAGCGGTAAGCTGGGTTTCCAGGTTGCAGAAGATAGTAACAATCTCTACCATCGAGGCAGAATATGTCGCAGTCACTGAAGCGTGTAAAGAGCTGATTTGGCTAAAGAGTTTCTTGAAAGAACTGGGAAGAGGTCATGACAAGTGTCAGTTGTATAGCGACAATCAGAGTGCTATACACTTGGCAAAGAACTTGGCATTTCATTCAAGGACTAAACATATTGATATAAAGTATCACTTTATTCGGTCTCAACTAGAAGAGGGACAGTTCAATCTGGACAAGGTTCATACGAATGAAAATCTTGCAGACATGTTCGCAAAGGTTGTGACAGTAGAGAAGCTGAGGGACAGTTCAGCCTTCGAACTTAGAAGACAAATGGTTGACTCACACGGGACTTGGGATTTTAGGATTGCACAAGACTTGAAGTGATTTTACTTCAAGTGGGAGAATTGTTGAGGTAAATGAAGAAAAACCCAGATTTAGGGTTGACCGCTCGAGCGGTCTTTTCACCGCTCGAGTGGATCGCTCGAGCAGTGGTGTCTGCAGTTGAAAAAATTGAGAGTTGTGTAAGACCACCTGATAGACCGCTCGAACGGTCTATCCGAGGGCACCTGTTATAAAGCTGCTAGGGTTTGCAGCAGCCGTGTGTGTGGTTATTATTTCTTCTGTTATATTTCAAGTTCTCTCTCAAGAACTTTGTCTCCCTTGTAATTCTTTGATCTATAATAAAAGTGTAAGTCCGTGGACGTAGGCACCATTGCCGAACTACGTAAAATCTTGTGTGTCTGCATCTTTGGTTGTTTTTCGTTCTTATTCTTGTTTAATGTTCGTTTGTAGCTTATTTGTGTTCTTCACTAACGAGACATGTCAGTTAGATTTAGTCGAGTTTTAACTTGAAATTCACAACATAACTCACCTTTGTTGGGTAATTATGACACAAAAGGTAACCTATATTGTGCAAGTTGCAATTATTTATTTGTCGAAGTACCAAATAATTTGCCCTCTGACCAAGAACACCTTCGGGAAAGAACCCTTATTTTTAGAAAAAAATACTTATAAAATTCATTAGGGAAAATGAAAAGAAAATAGAATTACTTGTACTTTTGTACTTTTGAGCTACTAAATTAAAAAAGTTTTCTAATTGAATTGTTGATAGTAGGTGGAACTTATGTAAATATTAATTTAAATGGCATGTTTTGGAAAATGGTTTTTGAGAGTGTTTGGTGAAGTTTCTGTTACTGATTTTAATTATAAGTTATAATTTTTTTTAAACACGCACAACTTCTACTACAATTTTTAATTACTTTTTTTTTCTATTTCAGCTATAAGTTACAATTTTTACTAAACACTCATAACTTTTACTACAAGTTACAATCTATAAGTTACTAGCAGTAGCATTTCCAAATACCTCCTTTGTGGTGTTGGTGGTGGAATCGGATTTGTAAATTTTAATTGGGATTGGATTGTGTTCAAAATTTGGGGAAAGGTAGGTGTTAATTAATTTTTTGTTCGATCGTATTATATTAAAAGTGCTTTTAGACATGGGTTATAGCTAATATATTTTTATTTTTACACAACGAAAAAAGAGAATAAATTAGCTTTAGGATAATTGATTTTCTACAATTCCCAATTCTATTCCTTAAATTTTCTCTATAAATTCTAGATGCAAATACGATATAGTTATCAGCGCTATAAGCAACATTAAAACTAGGAGGAGTCAGTTTTCTTTGAAGATCGAGGAAAAAATCGGACAATTATGCCATTCGGAAGAAGTCTTCTACAGAG
>JAUMHN010410595.1:0-14486 GCA_032360265.1 Heliamphora ciliata
ATATACTTAATATAATTTTGATATATTCTTATATATTAAAAAGGAGGCTCATTAATCAAACCCTAACCCTAATACTCTTACATAGCCGCCGCCCCTTCTCCTCTTTGGCATTAATTTATTTTGCCCTTTTACAGATTATTGTGTGAGAAGAAACCAAAAGGAGGAAGAACACTTCGATCGGAATTGGTGCCCACACTTCGTGATCATCGTAGTGCGTTCAGGTCATATGTGAGAAGGTTACAAGGTCGTCTTCAACATATTCGGGATTTCTTGAAACTTTTCGACAAGTTTCATAAAGATATTAAACTATTGAAATCATTATAGTTTTCATTTTTTATGAAAATTGCATACGTCGTTTTTTACGGTCACGACGCCGTTTTAAAAACTTCTTTTTTTTCCACTACGCGGCTCCCTATTTCCAACAATTATGTGTTTTTGTTCATTTTTGGGAAAAAAGGCAATCACACTCCAAGAAATGTTCATTTTGTACACCGTGGCGACCATTTGCCTTTTCGATCATTTTCGCGCACGCCGATGACATTAAGCATCTTTGTTCCTTTTTAGGCAGAAGTGAAAACACAATCCAAAAAGCTACCATTTTCATGCATCACAATGACATTATGCATGTTCGTTCATTTTCATGGGAAAAGCGAAGACACTCCAAAAAGCGTTAATTTTCGTGCACTGCGATGATTTTGTTCATTCTCATGCGAAAAGCAAATACACTCCAAAAAGCGTTCATATTCATGCGAGAAGCAAACAATTCAAAACTTATAAATTTTTGTGCACCGCAACGATTTCGTTCATTCTGGTGCAAAAAGTAAACACACTTCAAAAAGTGTTCATTTTCGTGACCCGCGATGACTTTTTGTATTTGCGTTCATTTTCGTGCTACAATTTTTGTGCACCTTAATCACACTATTTGTTTTCCTTCGTTTTCATTCGAAAAACCAAATACATTCTAAGAAGCGTTCATTATCGTGCACCACCATGATATTGTGCCTTTTCGTTCTTTTTCGTGCACATCGATGACATTATACATTTTTGTTCTTTTTTGCGCAGAAAAGCAAACACCCTCCATAAATCGCTTACTTTCATGCGAAAATCGAACACACTCCACAAAGCATTCGTTTTCGTGCACTGCAATGGCATTGTGTTACTAATCATTTTCATACACATCGTTTGTATTATACATTTTCGTTAATTTTCGTGCAGAAAAGCAAACACATTCCAAACGGGGTTCATTTGCGTGCACCACGATGACATTAGGAATTTTCATGCAGAAAAGAAAACACATTTCAAAATGCATTAATTTTCGTGCAACGCAATGAAATTTTGCGTTTTTGTTCATTTTCATTCAAAAATAGAACACACTCCAAAAGCATTCATTTTCATGCAAAAAAACAAACACACTCTCAAAGGCGTTCATTTTCGTGCACCATAATGACTTTTTGAGTTTTTCATTAATTTTTTAGCGAAAAAACAAACAAAATCCAAAAGTCATCCATTTTCGTGCACCGCAATGACATTATGTATTTTCGTTCATTTTTGGGGAAAAAGCAATCACACTCCAAGAAACGTTCATTTCTTGCACCGTGGCGACCATATGCCTATTTGATCTTTTTCGTGCACATCGATGACATTAAGCATCATCGTTCCTTTTTGGGCAGAAAAGAAAACACAATCCAAGAAGCTACCATTTTCATTCATTGCGATGACATTATGCATGTTCGTTCATTTTCATGAGAAAAGCAAGCACACTCCGAAAAGCATTCATTTTCGTGTAATGCAATGATTTTGTTCATTCTTGTGCGAAAAGCAAACTACTCCAAAAAGAATTCATATTCATGCGAGATAGAAACAGTTCAAAACTTATAAATTTTCGTGCACCGCAACGATTTCGTTCATTCTGGTGCAAAAAGAAAACACACTCCAAAAAAGAGTACATTTTCATGACCCGCGATGACTTTTTGCATTTTTGTTCATTTTTGGGCTAGCATTTTTGCGCCCCGTAATAATGCTATATATTTTCCTTTATGTTCATTCGAAAAACAAAATATATTCTAAAAAGTGTTCATTATCTTGCACCGCAATGATATTGTGCCTTTTCGTTTATTTTCACGCAAAGCAATAACATTATGCTTTTTTGTTCACTTTTGTGCAGATAAGCAAATACCCTCCATAAATCGTTCATTTCCATCCGAAAATCGTGCACACTCCACAAAGCGTTATTTTCGTGCACCGCGATGGCATTATATGTTATTAATCATTTTTGTACACATCATTTGTATTATTCATTTTCATTAATTTTTGCACAGAAAAGTAAACGCATTCCAAACAGGGTTCATTTGCGTGCACCGTGGTGACATTAGGCATTTTCATGCGAAAAAGAAAACACACTTCAAAATGCATTCATTTCCGTGCAACGCAATGGCATTTTGATTTTTCGTTTGTGCAAAAAATCGAACACACTCCAAAAGCGTTTATTTTCATGCAAAAAAAAACACACTCTAAAAAGCGTTCATTTTCATTCACCGTGACAACTTTTTGAGTTTTTCGTATATTTTTGTGCAAAAAAATAAATACACTCCAAAAGTATTCATTTTCGTGCACCGCGGTGAGTTTATACATTTTCGTTGATTTCCATACAAAAAAGAAAACACATTACAAAAAGTGATTATTTTCGTACAGAGACCTAACAGATTCCAAAAAGCATTAATTTTTGTGCAACGCGTTGACATTATAATTTTTCGTTCATTTTTGTGCAGAAAAGTAAACACCCACCATAAATCGTTCATTTTCTTGCGAAAATCCAGACACTCCAAAAGTGTTCATTTTGGTATACGGCGATGATTTTTTTTGTTTTTCGTTCATTTTTGTGCAAAAAATCAAACACACTCCAAACGTGTTCATTTTCGTGCACCGCAGTGAATTTATACATTTTCGTTTATTTTCATGCAAAAAAGCAAACACTTTACAAAAAGCGATTATTTTTGTACGAAGACCAATAGACTCCAAAAAGCATTAATTTTTGTGCAACGCATTGACATTATGCTTTTATGTTCTTTTTGGTGCAGTAAAGCAAACACAAACTAAAAGACATTCATTTCATGCACCGCGAAGACATTATGTGTTTTCTTTCATTTTCATGCAAAAAAGGATACACAATCCAAAAAGCATTCATTTTTGTGCACCTCGATAAATTTTTACGTTTCGTTGGTATTCGTGTTAAAAAGCAAACACACTACAAAAATCATTCATTTTCGTGCACCCCGATGACATTATGCATTTTCGTTCATTTTCATACGATGAAGAAAATACACTCCGAAAATGGTTTATGTTCAGGAACCGCCAAGTCATTATGCTTTTTTGTTCACTTTCGTGCGAAAATCTAAATCTCTCTCCAAAGAGCATTTATTTTCGTGCACCGCGATGGTATTATGCGCTTTTGCTCATTTTGTACACATCGATGACATTATGCATTTTCGTTCAATTTTGTGCAAACAATCAAACACACTCCAAAAGTCGTTCAATTTTGTGCACCGCGATGACATTATGTGTCTTCGTTCATTTTTTAGCAAAAAAGTAATCACACTCCAAGAAACATTCATTTTGTGCACCGCAGCGACCAAATGCCTTTCGATCATTTTCGTGTTAAACGATGACATTAAGCATCTTCGTTCCTTTTTGGGCAGAAAAGAAAACAGAGTCTGAAAAGCTACCATTTTCATGCATCGTGATGACATTATGCATGTTCGTTCATTTTCAAGGGAAAGGCGAACACACTCTAAAAAGCGTTCATTTTCGTGCAATGTAATAATACTGTTCATTCTTGTGAGAAAAGAAAACACACTCCAAAAAGTGTTCATATTTGTGCGAGAAGCAGGGCAAATGAGGGGCGTGTGCAATAATTTTCTTTCTTTCTCTTGCTCGATGGCTTCAATGCCTATAATTTGAGAGATAACAGGAAAGCCTTCCCTCGAATTCGAAGAACACTTCAAAACTTGTAAATTTTCATGCACCGCAACGATTTCGTTTATTCTGGTGCAAAAAGCAAATACAATCCAAAAAGCGTTCATTTTCGTGACCCGCGATGACTTTTTGCATTTTCGTTCATTTTCATGCTAAAATTTTTGTGCCCTGTAATTACGTTATATGGTTTCCTCATTTTCGTTCATAAAACCAAATAACTCTAAAAAGCGTTCATTATCGTGCACCGCAATGATATTGTGCCTTTTCATTTATTTTCGTGCACAACGATGCATTATGCATCTTCATTCATTTTTGTGTTGAAAAGCAAACACCCTCCATAAATCGTTCATTTTCGTGCGAAAACCGAACACACTCCACAAAGCGTTCATTTTTATGCACCGCGATAACATTAGGCATTTTCATATGGAAAAGAAAACACACTTCGAAAAGTGTTCATTTTGGTGCAACGCAATGAGATATGGCGTTTTCATTCATTTTTGTGGGAAAAACCAAACACACTCAAAAAGTGTTCATTTTCGTGCGAAAAAACTAATACACTCTAAAAGGCGTTCATTTTCGTACACCGCAATGAGTTTATGTGTTATTAATCATTTTTGTACACATCATTTGTATTATATGTTTTCGTTAATTTTCTTGCAGAAAAGAAAACACATTCCAATCCGGGTTCCTTTGCATGCACCGCGATGACATTAGGCATTTTCATGCCAAAAAAAAAACACACTCCAAAATGCATTCATTTTCGGGCAACGCAATGGCATTTTGCATTTTCGTTTGTGCAAAAAAAACAAACACAATCTAAAAGCATTCATTTTCATGCACCGCAATGACTTCATGAGTTTTTCATTCATTTTTCTGCGAAAAACAGTCACACTCCAAAAGTATTCATTTTCATGCACCGCAGTGAGTTTATACATTTTTATTCATTTTCATGCAAAAAAGAAAACACATTACAAAAACCGATTATTTCTGTACGAAGACCTAACAGACTCCACGAAGCATTCATTTTTGTGCAATGCGTTGACATTATGCTTTTACGTTTATTTTCGCGTAGAAAAGCAAACTCAAACAAAAAGACATTCATTTCGTGCGCCGCGATGACATTATGTGTTTTCTTTCCTTTTTATGTGAAATAGGAAAAACACTCCAAAAAGTATTCATTTTCGTGCACCGCGATGAATTTATACGTTTCATTGGTATTCATGTTAAAAAGCAAACACACTACAAATATTGTTTATTTTTGTGCACTACGATTATATTATGCATTTTCGGTCATTTTTATACGAAAAAAGAAAATACATTCCGAAAATCGTTCATGTTCAGGAACTGCCAAGACATTATGCATTTGTGTTCACTTTCGTGTAAAACTCTAACACTCTCCAAAGAGCATTCATTTTCGTGCACCGCGATGGTATTATACGTTTCTGCTCATTTTGTACACATCGATGACATTACGCATTTTCGTTCATTTTCATGCAAACAATCAAACACACTCCAAAAGTCATTCATTTTCATGCATTGCGATGACGTTATGTTTTTTCATTTATTTTTGGGAAAAAAGCAATCACACTCCAAGAAACGTTCATTTCATGCACCACGGCAATCATATGCCTTTTTGATCATTTTCGTGCACATCAATGTCATTAAGCATCTTTGTTCCTTTTTGGGCAGGAAAGAAGACATAGTCCAAAAAGCTGCCATTTTCATGCATTGCGATGACATTATGCATGTTTGTTCATATTCATGGGAAAATGAACACACTCCAGAAAGTGTTCATTTTCGTGCACTGCAATGATTTGGTTGATTCTCGTGCGAAAAGAAAATACAATCCAAAAAGAGTTCATATTCGTGCAATAAGCAAACACTTCAAAACTAATAAGTTTTGGTGCACCGCAACGATTTCGTTCATTTTGGTGCAAAAAGCAAACAAACTCCAAAAAGTGTTCATTTTCGTAACCCGCGATAACTTTTTGCATTTTCGTTCATTTTCGTGCTTGAATTTTTGCACACCTTAATTCCGCTATATGTTTTCCTTCATTTTCGTTCGAAAAACCAAATACTTTATAAAATGTCATGCCCCTAACTTCGAACCATGTGAAACACCCACAAACAACCATTTTGATAGCCAAAAACATTTATAAAAAAAACCCACTACCGAGGGTTTATTTACAACAAAAGAAGCTTAACAGAGCTTAAGCCAAAAATCCTTCCTCGAGGCATGAACATTTTCTTTGAAGGGATAAAAATTGCATTAAAACAGAAAAAACAACACTAAACCCATGTTTCACTCACAAGATAAGAAATCATGCATACATTAAATATAATGCCCTCAGGCTTACAACATACAGTTATAAGACAAAAGCATGTAAAACAGTACATGGCTCAAAAAGGAAACAAAGGAAGACTATAGGTCTCCCGCCCCAATCGGCTCCTCCCGATCAACCTGCATGATCATAAGCACCTGAGAAATATTTCAAATCTCACACCATGAGCCAAATCTCAACAGAAACTAGACAAATATGAAATAAAAGCTAAACATGCTAGCAGAGTAATATGTATGTTATGACTCGCCAAGCCTGAAAACAAGTTTTACAAGATCTAGTGTAATGCAAAAAGATATAAGATTTTTCGACTCACACGAGCCCCGAAGAAAAACAATTTAGACTACAATGCTTCACATGCAACACAGATATATACATCGACTCCCACGAGCCCCAAAAATAGTTCTATAGAATACACGATGATTCATACGCAACAGTGCAACCCACATAACGCAACACATGCATCTTCACGGGTTTTCATCGTAGAACCAGTATACGCCCCTCATTATGCATTGTTAACCAGAGTTAACATAAACTGAATCACTATCCATTCATCGTTAACCAGAGTTAACGCTTATCACCCACGCAACACACACAACACACACATCTTCATGGATTTTCACCGTAGGACCAATGTACGCCCCACATTATTCATCTTCGCGGGTTCTCACCATAGGGCCAATATACGCTCCTCATTGTACATCTTCACGGGTTCTCACTGTAGGACCAATATACGCCCCTCATTATACATCTTCACAAGTTTTCACCATAGGACCAATATACGTCCCTCATTATACATTGTTAACCAGAGTTAACCCATGCAACAAATGTAACTCATGCGACTCACGCAACCCATGCAACCCATGCATAAATAAAACTAGAGTTTTAATGCATAAAACCACGTACAAACACTACATTTTACATAACGACGCCACTCGCCACATAACCTGACGACCACTCACCCAGATGACCCGTCCACTCACCCGGACAATCAACAATCTACAAAACAAAACCTAACCCGAAGGCCAACTCCAAACCCCCCCTACCCCCCCCGACACGATTTTCATAAACATTTTCGCAAAACACCATTTTTTCCCAAAATTCCCTTTATAGAAAAAGAACCTCGGACCCAAACACATCCCGTACCCAACGAGGTACAAACACCACGCACACAACCATGCACCAACACCTTGCATTTAACCATGCACCATGACCTCACATCTAACCATGCACGTCAACTCCGAGGACGACAACGAAACCTAAATAAACCTCTAAGGCCACAACACGACCTACCAAAACAACAAAACAACCCCAATGGAACTTTAATCGACTGAAAAGCTACTGAAAATCAAAAACTCAACCCATTCCCAACCTAGTCGACTGAACCCCCAAACCTAGTCGACTGGATCATCACACTGTCGATCCAATCGACTGGACCACAGCGAAAATGAACCCTAGCTACGGGAATCACCATTTCAACCTCAAAATTGAAGCATCCAAACTCCATTTTGATACCCTCAGACATACTCAAGTCCTAAACAACAAGGAAACACCGAAAGAAATGCCTCAAAACCCGTTTCATCTAACCGAAAACAACTAAAAATGATTTTGAACCAAAATCCAACTTTTTAAAACATAAATCGATTTTTAAGGATTTTAAAATGGTAAAAACACATACGATTACACGTAACACCCTTTTATGACACGAGAGTCTAGGATTCTACCTCAGTGAGTTAAAAACTTGAAGCTCAAAACGCCGGTAAAAAACGGACTTCGTCGAAATGGGATTCCGTTCAGATGAACGCGTAGTCCTCGGTGCCAATAGCAAGGATCAGCTATCAGATCATCAAAAACCAAGCCCTGGCCCCCCCAAAATCTAGAAAGAAGGCGGGGGTTTCAAGGGTTCCAAAAGCTAGAAAGATGAAATATCTTTGAAAATATCTAAAGCTAGATATTTATAGGCCACGAAAATATCTTTTTTTTAAATTCACACCACATGTCACGACCCAAAACCCGAGGTCACGTGAAAATTCACCAAACACCAGTTTTATATGAAAATACAAGTTTTCATACATAGAAATTCGCCTGTTGAAACTAAAAGAAAACCCAGCAACAGATATCTCTCATAAACAGACATACATACAGGTTTAACATGCGTACAATATATCGTCTTATGGGGTACAAAACTTGCCTTCAGGAACAGGCATACCAAAAATAAAACTATAAAAGTCTTCCACCACCGCGGGCATCACCAAGCTACTCCTCATCCACATCGTCACCTGAAAATGGTTTTTTACAAAAAATTCCCACCCGTGAGCTGAAGCCCAATAGAAAATAGATAATAAACTGTAAAGCAGGAATATGCAATCATATGGTGGGAACGAACTCAACCACAAAACCAAAATAGGTTTTCCATCCAAAATCCACAAGTTTTCCCATCAGACCACACAAGTCTCCCAAAACGGTTTTATTTACATAAAACCCTGTTTTCATCCTTAAAACCATGTGATGCAAATGCTGCAAATACCAACCATAGTTAAGGAAAAACAGTAATAAAACATCGTTCCCTCGCGGAATGTACCATCGCAAAAAAGAAGAATAAGATCCTATGTACCGACTCTATCACCAGGGGACAGAGGTCACAACTATAGACTCCTGTCTAGCATCTAGCCCCCAGATATCGTGGGATTGCCTAGATACACACATGTTCTATACGGAGCACCATGAACGTATCACTCAATTTAGGGGTTACGACCCTGAGGGAGCTGAGCACCCATCCGCCTCAGTTTACGGGGATTAACCCGAAGGACCTGAGTAACTACTCTGCGCACGTTTTCGGACTTACACCAAGGGCAACTCGTGCCACATACACGTCATCCTAGTACATCTAGATAATCTTCTAAAAATATTTCTCAAATTGGTACATTATACATGTACATAGATCCATCCCTCACCAGGAGATCAAAACAAAACATTCCCAAAATGTTTTCCCCAAAAATAGTTATACAATGCATTTATAAACATGAGATCCAATCCATGAAACCATAGAGATCAAACCAAAACATGTAAAAATATACACATTTTATGAAAACGTTTTGAAAGTGCCAACCAGCACCTGCGGAAGCCCCCGCACCAATACCGCCTTCACCAGCTGTTCCTGAACGTACAACCATGTTCTCAAAATCTCGTAGATTTCAACCACCGACCTTCTCTGGGGAAGCTAACCCTCAAGGGGCAGAAGGATGGCTCCGACAGATCAAAAAAGTGTTAGATACCATGGACGTACACCGAGAAATCGATCGAGTGGCTCTAGTCACGTATCAGCTTGAAGGAGAGGCAAATCACTAGTGGAACTCCATCAGAAACACTAGGGAAGTCAACTTCATGACACAGTTCAAAGAGCATTTTCTCTAGAATTACTTCTCAAACGTCTTGAAGCAGGACATGATTCAGCAATTTTTGGAGCTAAAACAAAACAAGATGACCGTTGCCGAATATGCGGCTAGATTAGAGGAACTATGACATTATGCCACCACCATCGCTCCCACCGAGAAATCCTGAGCTCGACTCTTTGAGTGGGGCTTGGAAGCAGCTATCCGAGGACGTCTGATCAGCATGCGCCTACCCACGTATGCAGAAGTCGTGGTTACCGCTCTACTCTTAGAGCAAGAGCTTTCTGGTTCTCAGAAGGTTTTTCAGGACCGTATAGGAAACTCACGAGGTGGACCAGTGTGTCAACAACTCAACCGTAATCACCTAACCACGGGACCTTATCAAAAAAACTAGTTGACCGACAGAGGTAACGGGTAGCGACAAGGAGGAGGTTACGTTTGTTACGGATGTGGACGAGAGGGACACAAGGAAACAGAATGCCCTCAATAATAGAGGAGAAATAATCAAAGATTCTAGCAAAATCGAGTTTAGCAGCAACCCCAACAACAATACCAACAGTGACCTCAACAACAGTATTAGCAACAGCTGCACCAGCAACACCAACAACAACAACAGCAGGGAGGGCAACGCTTACCCAATCAGCAGCCCCGACAGGTAGGGCACCAGCAGCCTCAAAGAGGGAGGCCAGCAGGAGTTACCAAACAAGCTCCTCGAGGACCTCAGTAACAGTAGTAGTAGGGTAGAAATGGGAACCGCAACAACAACAGAGGACGAGTTTTTGCGATTCAGGGACAAAAAGAGGAGGAAGACTACCAAGTGATTCAAGGTATGTTTGTACTCTTCAACACTGTAGTGAAGGTTTTATTTTGATTATGGTGCATCACATTCATTCATATCTTCCGCATGCGTGAGATCCCTACACCTAAAATCAGAACCTTCGTCTCAAACTCTACGTGTGGCCACTCCAGTAGGGAGTCAGGTGAGGATAGATCACATATGTAGATCGTGCACACTACTCATAGCCAGCAACAATTTGTCTTGTGACCTACGAGTTATGGACTTAGCCGATTACGACATCATCTTGGGCATGGATTGGTTATCCTCTCACCAGGCCTTGATTAATTGCTACCAGAGGAGGATTGAAGCTTACACCAAAGACAAAATCCTAATACGGATTCAAGGTGAATGACAAGATCCCAAGACGATGACCGCATGTTAAACCCAACACTCCGACATCCACAGCCTAGTAGCCTACTTACTAGCTAGCACCGACCTTTAGCCCGAGGTAGAGTTACCACGGGTAGTCTGCAAGTACAAGGATATCTTCCCCAAAGAACTCCCAAGTTAGCCCCCACCACGAGAGATTGATTTCTTTATCGAGCTTTAGCTTGGAACCGCACCCATCTCTATCCCTGCACACCGCATGGCACCCGCAGAACTCAGAGAATTGAAAGGACAGTTGGAGGAGTTACTCAGTAAGGGATTCATTCGCCCCAACACCTCACCTTGGGGAGCACCAGCGCTCTTTGCTAAGAAGAAAGATGAAACCCTCCGATTGTGCATCGACTACAGGCAATTGAACCGAGTAACGATTAAGAATCGGTACCCCTTGCCACGTATCAACGACCTTTTTGACCAGCTCAAGTGGTCAACACACTTCTCAAAGATTGACCTCAGATCTGGATACCATCAGTTGAGAGTGAAGGAAGAAGATATACCGAAGACCGCTTTTAGGACCCGATATGGCCACTACGAGTTTGTAGTTAAGCTTTTTGGCCTCACAAATGCCCCTGGGGTGTTCATCAGCCTGATGAACCGAATCTTCCAGCCATTCCTTGACCTGTTTGTGGTAGTATTTATTGACGACATCTTGGTATACTCCCGATCAAAAGAAGAGCACGAACAACATTTGAGGATGACCCTACAAACTTTGAGGGTAGCACAGCTCTACGCCAAAGCCAGCAAGTGTGAGTTCTGGTTGAATCAAGTAAAGTTTTTGGGGCACGTCGTATCAAAATAAGGGATAGCAGTAGATCCAACCAAGGTTGAAGCCGTTATGGAATGGAGGCAACCGAAAAATGTATTCGACATCCGTAGTTTCCTTGGCCTCGTTGGTTACTATCAACAATTTATCCAAGACTTTTCGAAGTTAGCAAAGCCCCTGACCCGATTGACTCAAAAAGGAGTAAAGTTCGAATGAGATGAGAAGTGTGAATCATCTTTTAAGGAGCTTAAGAGGAGGTTGACGAGTTCCCCCATCTTGGTCATACCGGAGCGCGACATCGGATACACCGTCTACTATGATGCGTCAAAGGAAGGTTTGGGATGTGTATTGATGCAAAAAGGCAGAGTTATAGCATACGGATTGAGACAACTAAATTCGCATGAACAGAACTACCCTACTCACGATATGGAATTAGCAGCCATTGTTTTCGCATTGAAGTCTTGAAGGAATTATCTGTACGGGGAGAAGTTTGAACTATTCACCAACCATAAGAGTTTAAAGTACCAGTTCCCGCAGAAGGATCTAAACATGAGGCAGTGCCATTAGGATGAGTATCTTGAGGAATACGACTTCACCTTGGCTTACAACCCTAGTAAGGCCAACATTGTGGCCGACGCATTGAGCAGAAAGACTAGACCCCAGTTGGCCCATATCGCCGCCCAGGAATGGAAGATGATGGAAATGCTTGGAAATTTTCATTTGCAACCGACCGAATCAAAGGAGGGATCTTGTTTTGTGTTGACAATGGTAACATCCAACTTACGTCAGCAAGTTCTAGATGTGCAGAAACACGACCAGGAAGCCGAGTATATCCGACAGCACCTAATAACTAAGGAGTCAAAGCTTGGATGGACAGTGGATAAGCATGGGTACCTGACGTTTCAAGGCCGACTTTTTGTTCCCAACATCAACGAAGTACGAGAGAACATCTTGTGGGAGTTTCAACGGTCTCCCTTCGCGGTTTACCCTAGAGGAACTAAGATGTACCAAGACTTGAAGAGGGAGTATTGGTGGAATGGTATGAAGAAAGATGTCGCTGACTATGTCGCCCGATGCCTCACGTGTTAGCAAGTCAAAGATGAACATCAGAAGACGAGAGGAACCCTACAGCCGTTGGAGATACCAAAATGGAAATGGGAACACATCACGATGGACTTCGTCGCCGGATTACCAAGTTCGTCTTAGGGACACGATGGGATCTGGGTTATTGTGGAACGTCTAACCAAGACCGCACACTTCTTGTCAGTTGGACCCTCTAACACCTTAGAATTCTTGAGTCAGAAGTACATCCGAGAGATAATATGCCTACACGGGATTCTAGCTTCTATCATTTCTGACCAAGACCCCCGTTTTACATCGCGATTTTGGCGCAATTTACAAACTACTTTGGGAACGGAGCTTTGCTTCAGCATAACATTTCACTCTCAGACCAATGGACAGTCCGAACGAACCATTCAGACGTTCAAAGACATGTTGAGAGTTTGCGTCATGGACTTCAAAGGAGGTTGGGAGAAGCACCTACCGCTTGGCGAGTGCACTTACAACAACAGCTACCAAGCTAGTATTGGTATGCCACCATACGAAGCGCTCTACGGTCGACTATGTAACGACCCGGTACAGACCCTAGTTGTAACAACCCTATTGATAGCAACCCATGTAATGACCCTGCTCAGACCCTTGTGTTATTGACGGATAGCTCACAAGACCATAGAACACAGAAGTAGTTCAGAACCCTAACTCGAATCGAAAACCATAAGTTTGGCCCAAAAACCCTAAAAAGGTTCAAAACTCAGGCAACAAATCCTTAACACCCGGAGAGTCTCCTAACATTCTAAATTAAGTATATATCATGAAATAATGAATTAAAAATAAAAACTCCTCATAAATAGGGTACAATGACCGTTTTGCCCCTAGTACAGGAAAAAGCCTTAAAAACCTAAATTTTGACATATGGATACCCTAAATTAAGAATCTAAGTACAATTAAGTAGTAAAAGACAAAATAACATCAAAAATGCCAAAAATTCCCCTTAGTGGCCGACCACCTTGGGAGATGTGCCAAAAAGTGATTTTTTTGCTTCTTTTTAGCTTTAAATGATGAGAAGTGTATTAAATGAAGCATTATGATGATCCCAAACTTGTTGAATGAGTAATATACCTAATAATATAGTGTTATAAGTCAACAAAAGCAAAAAAATTATTATTCAAGTTCATACACAACAAAATAAGTCAAAAAGTCATATATTGCCAAAACAACTTAATTTGACTTAAAAGACTACATCTATTTAATCAATTGCTATGGAAACTATAATAATACATGGAAATACTATATTTCTCATAAATATATCAAAATAATAAGTCTCAATAGGAAAAGACATCAAAAAGGTACATCAAATTAACTTTTAATGTATTTTCTTGCACAAATGGGGCACGAAAACCGAGGCAAACCCCTTGATTGATGGGGGATCAGATTTTTATCCCCCAAACAGCCACCTAGCTACTTTTAGCTTCCCAAAATCGGAATTCTAGCCTCCAAGAATTAAATGAACTTAAATCAAAACTCAAATCTCATTAATTGAAATGAAGAAAAAGAAAGCTTCTTGTGTACTTTTTGTTTCCCCTTGTCCCCTAGCCTTTGCCTATTTAAACTAAGCCCAAACACCTCTTCTCCCCTTCAAAATTTCGTGCAAGAGTGTGAGGGACCAGACCTTCAATTGTTCTTGAGATATTCCATGAGTTTGAGGAAGAAGAAAGAAGAAAAAGGAAGAAACCGAGGAG
>JAUMHN010410603.1:0-14486 GCA_032360265.1 Heliamphora ciliata
AATAGATGTAATCTTTTAAGTCAAATTAAGCTATTTTGGCAATATATGACTTTTTGACTTATTTTATTGTGTATGAACTTTAATAATGATTTGTTTGCTTTGGTTGACATATAACACTATATTATTATGTATATTACTTATTCAACAAGTATTGGATCATTATAATGCTTAATTTAATACATTTCTCATTATTTTAAGCTAAAAAAAACTAAAAGGTCACTTTTTGGCACACTTCCCAAGGTAGTCGGCCACTAAAGGGTATTTTTGTTATTTTTGATTTTATTTTTTCCTTTACTATTTAATTGTACTTAAATCCTTGGTTTAGGGTTTTCATGTGTCAAAATTTAGGTTTTTAAGACTTTTTGTTGTACTAGGGGCAAAACGGTCATTTTATCCTATTTATGGAGATTTTTAATTTTTAATTTATTATTTCATGATATTTACTTCATTTAGAATGTTAGGAGACTCTCCGGGAGCTAAGGTTTTGTTGCATAAGTGTTGAACCTTTGTAGGGTTTTTGGGCTGAACTTAGAGTTTTTGATTCGAGTTAGGGTTCTAAACTTCTTCTGTATTCTATGGTCTTGTGAACTATTTATCACTAAAACTAGGGTTCGAGCAGGGTCTTTACACGGGTCATTATTAACCGGGTTATCACAACTAGGGTCTGTACCGGGTCATTACAAACTACCCCCTTTAAACAAATTTTGTCCCCGAAATTTTGCTTTGTACTTCACCGTATGGAAGATTGAGGATGATTTATTGTCATTGTGCCTTCTCGTTCTCTAAAATTGTGTCCTATTTACTTGAGTCATTCTTTATTGCGAGTGTGGATAAGGTCGAGCCCATATGTTCAGCACTTAGAGTAAAGGTTGTTTAGTTGTGACACCTCGTTCCCCGGATATGTCGAGACATATGTAACTATAAATAAGGGACTTATTCTAACCAAATGTTCATAAATACATAAGGTAACTACTACATCATTGATGGTTCAGAATTTGTTTGAAATACTTAATAATTACAGTTATCCAAAAAATTCAACAAAAATTACAATATGTCCGTGAAAAACTGAACAAAAGATCAAAAAGTAAACATACTACGTCTTCAAGTTGCGTCGTTGAGGTTAACCGACTTCTTCCACTCTCCCTGCTCCTCGAGGTCTTCTACGAACGCACCCTCCTCAAACTGTTCTTCTTCTTTACCTATGGCACGAATACCATGAGCCGGAGCCCAAAAGAAAATTCCCTAAACCATCTAACAAACTCACAACAAGATATTCTACAATACACATCGTATAACACTTGATGCAAAGTTAAGGGGCAGAGATATAGGAAAATTATCATTTTCAACAGGATAAGCACATATAAGAACAATAGTGTGAGTGCGTGATGCAGATGAATGTAATGCAAATGCCCAACCCGACTTGTATCCAGAAATAAAAAATAGGAGTTCCACTTTAGGACTTATTTCTATTACTTGTTATCATTATTGCCGCCTCAGGGACTTATTGTCATCGCCATGATGGGACTTGTTGTCATTGCCGCCTTAGGAACTTATTATCAATGCCGTGATGGGACTTTATATTATTGCCACCTCAGGGACTTATTGTCAATATCGTGACGGGACTTTATATTATTGCCACCTCAGGGACATATTGTCAATGCCGTGTTGGGACTTTATATTATTGCCTCTTTAGGGACTTATTGTCATTGCCATGATGGAACTTTATGGGGTTACCCAAATTAAAGCGAGGATGCTCGCTTAGTATCAACCCAAAGTCTAATTAAAGCTACTGACGATCCCATGGTCCCTAAGTCCCCTTTTTATAATAAAAACCTCCAATTCAATATCAAATATGGCAACCAGGGACGCCCTAGATCCACAACCACTGAATAATTGACTTCCATATTACCCAACCTAATTGAAGGATATGAAAAGGACTCCGATAACCCAAGATGAAGTGGAGGAATGCCCGTGACATGCAATATGCCTCTCGTGTACAATTAATCATTGCATTGTATATAAACATGACATGGAACATGGTACAACTTGCTAAAACATTAAGTACAAGCATGTGAAGTATAACCACAATTTAAGCAACATAGACTCGAACCATTGGCATGAGTTCATCTTATCAAAAGTATCATTTTTGTACACTGATTACTCACAAAGTTCATATAAGGTTCACACATTCAAGTCTCATAAGTAACACACCATTCAAACACTTGGCCAAATTTAGATACAAGTTTAATTGCTAGTTTTAAAGTTGCGACAATGTTTCAAAACACTTAGACATTGATTTAATTCCTAAGATTTTAACACCAATTAGATAAAAATGTTTCCTATAACTTTCATATTTATCACCAAGGCCAGTTCCTAAAGAAAAAAGGTCGTTTGTTTTATTTAATTAAAAACCCTTCAGCATTTTACAGAGAAAATTATAGAAATTGGGCCTCTGTTGGCTACAGTTTTGGGGTATTAATTCAAGGAATATAGGAATGATATTTGGTGAGGTTTTAATTCAAGGCTACAGTTTTGGGGTATTAATTCAAGGAATATAGGTCATTCATGTTTTGTTCTAAGGCAAGTTATTTGGAAAAAAGTTTGTGATTTTGGCCAATTTATAAAAAGGGTTCAGTCAGCCTTAAAAGGGTCTGCATATTGTGATTCTAACAGAGAAATTTCAAAACCTTTTGGGTATTGTTAGAAGGTATTTTGGGCTGATTTTTATTCGATAATTAGTTTAATATGTTATCTACATTTGTTATGTTTACCACATTTGGATTTGGCATCTAAAATGTTGGGTTTTGGGTCTCACAAAAATGTGTGACAGAGAGGTCTGTCAGTCACTAAATCTCAATAGTGACTTTGGGAATGCTTTCGACCTATCAATTCTTCATATTTGTGGTTCATATTCGGTGGACGAAAAGATAAATATGTCCTCTACATGTTTTATGTTTTTACCTATGCTCGGTTCTCAATTTAACTTAGGGCCTTTAGGTCTGCAATTCAGAGTGATCAAGACGTGACACTTTTTGGTAAAAATGACACATCTGGAGTTCTACTCAATGAAATCACTTCAAACGAATTTAGTATGAAAGAGAACTCACAAATATAAATCTGGACATAAAAATCACTGTATGAACATTTTTCTACATTTAGTTATGATGATTTAAATTTGGTGGCAGAAAGTGAGTAAGTCCAGAAAAATTAGTCTACTTAGGGTTTTGGTTGCCTAGCTTATGCTGTGTACATTTATGACATTTTCTTTGCATGCATGTTATAAGCTTACATGACCCAAAACTCCAGAACATGTTTAGGCCATAAAACTCAAAAATAAACACATGCAAGCATATGCAAAGCACAATCTTACACAAACAACCTATGTTCTACTCCTATGATGTCTTTTTGACTTATTCTTTGTTTTATTTTCTTAGGGTTTGTTAAAGAGATGGATTGAGGGGTATCTTAGGGGAAAATATCAGAGGGTTTGAAGGAGTTTCTTATCTTATTTGATGCTCAAATGGTTGAAGAAGAAATAAACTTAGTTTTATTGTACCTCCCTTGAGCCTTTTTTCCTTTCTCTTCCTTCTTTCTTTCTTCTTCTCTCCTTGTTCTTTAAAAACATTTAGAAAATTTTGGTCTCTCTTTCTCACTCTCTCAGCCGAATCATGGAGAAATGAAGGGGTGGTTTGGGTCTTATTTTATAGGAAAATTGTAGTAGGAACATAATTATGGCGTATAAGCTTTTAATTAAATTTCCTTAAATTTGATTGGGTGCATGGGGTGGTGGGATTTATTTAAGAGAGATATATATCAGTTTTTTGCCGGTGGGATTTGGCTGGGGTTGTTTGGGAGACTAAAAAGCTGATTTTGTATTTAATTAGGGTTTTAAATTGTAATTTGATACTTTTTTTGTGAATATAAATACATAAAATATTAATTCTATATATCTTTTTGGTATCTAAACCTATTAGATTAATGTATTTATAATTAATTTAGTCTTTTAATGATTTATCATAATTTTGATAGCAATTAATTAAATAAATTTAGATTTTTCAGCTAAATTAAGCTAGTTTGACTAAATTGACTTTTTGACTTATTTATTGTGTAGAGATTTTAAATAATTATATGTTTGCTTTTGTTGACCTCTTTTATTATATTATTATATATATTACTTGCAGAAAAAGTTTTGGATCAAAATAATGCTTAATTTATACATTTTTTTCTCATTTTTAAGTTTAAAATGGTAAAAAATAGCTTTTTGGGCACATTCTCCTAGGTGGTTAGCTATGCAAGGGCAATTTGGTTATTTTTGTTGTTATTTTATATTTTATTAATTAATTTTATATAAATATCTGATTTTGGGTATTCATGTGTCAAATTTTAGATTTTTAAGATTTTTTACTATATTAAGGGCAAAATGGTCATTTCACCCTATTTACGAATTTTTTTTTGATTTTTAATTTACTATTTTATGTTATTTACCTAATTTAAGTTGTTTTGAGACTTTTCTAAGTGTTAGGGCTTTGCCTCTGAGTATTTAGCCTTTTTAGGGTTTTCAGTTTAAATTAGAATTTTCGGGCTATTTAGGGTTTTCCATTGTTCATGTAGCGACCTAAGTTCTCGTCAACTAACCGTTGCTAATACTAGTGTTTGGGCTTAGATCATTCCACGAGTAGTTACAGTTCGGGCTGTTACAACTAGGATTCGGGTCGGGTTGTTATAATCTAGGTGGTTACTATCAGGGTCCGGACCAAGTTGTTACAATCTACCCCCCTTAAATAAATTTCAACCTCGAAATTTCATGCGAAAGGTTGTGGATGATTACTTGTATCGGTTATTTTCGAAGTTGTCTTTAAGTTGCTCGTTATTAAGGGGGTGGCCAAGGTCTGGTTTATACGTTCAACATTTGGGAAAAACGGTTGTTTAATCTTACTAATTTCTTAAACCGATCACTTCGAAATTCTCAATAATCACGTCACATACTTGTGGCGTGAGAATTTTTTGTCTAGTGCTAACCTAAAAGCTTTCGTCCTTCAAGCATATCATTTTCCCGAGATAATGCAACAAGTTTATTTAAATCTTAGAGTTTGCGATTTCAGGCGTACCTCTGATCATTAACGGATACTCCTTCTCTTGGGAAGGCGAGCCTTTGGTCCATTGGTTCCCTTGTTGGTTGAGTTGTATCATCCTTCCTGAATTGCTTGTTCCCTTTTTACGAATGTTGTAGTTTCTTCCCATTGGTAGCGGGCATTCAAACTTTTTATGTCCAAACTTACTGCAATTAAAGCAGATCGTTGAGCTTGTCTCTTGTGAATGGCGGACACTCCCTTTATTAATTTTTGGTTGGTCAGGTTGCATCACCTTTTTCACACCATGTGTTCCTGGCTAGAACAGATTTGTTTGATCCTTATAACTCCGTTCTGGTTGATGGTGGTTATAGTTTAGTCTTCCTCATAGTGGGCATTCCGATCTTTTATGCCCGAGCCTGTGGCATTGATAGCAAATTTTTAATTTTGATGTCCTTTTTCCTAGTTGTTCTCGTTGGTCATCTAGAGGGTAAGGTTTCGAGCGTATGATCTTTTTGTTATTTCGTAGTGGTCCTCCTTGGTTGTCTTCTCAGTTCTTATCAGGCAGGGCAACATCTTATGCCTGGCTGGTTGCACCTATAACAAGCTCTTACTATTGATTGTTTCTATTTTGTGGCCTTAATCCAAATCTCAGTTGTTCGGAAAAAATTCATCTTCTTAGGTATTGGGGTATTTAGTTCTCTTAGGTCTGATAAGCACCATGATCCTTCTCGGGGTGCCTTCCCTTGCGATCGTTCCAAGTTAGCTCTTAGATCTTACAAAATTTGTGTTAAGCACGAGACTTCCACCTCCTCTTCAGTTTCACCTACTTTGGCTGAACACCCATGGTTTTGCCTTTGTTTCGCCATCTCTAAAGAAAAGAAAGGCAAAAGGGGTCACAGAACTGTTTGCTAAAGTTGGTTTTACTTTTAAGGTGAAACCATGACACTCAATCTCCCTATTAGTACGAAAAGTCTTATTCAATGAGATTTTATCATTCTTCATCAAAGATCGCCACAGTAGGGCTACCATTTTGGGTTTTATACAAATTTTCGTTATTGTATTATGGGTCTCACTTCATTAACTAGCAAAGATCTACTCCAACTAATCAATTCCTTTCTATTTCTATTCCGTATATTGATAATCTCGTAGTGTTGTTCGCACATAAAACCTCATATGGTTGCAAAGGCTAGTTGGAAACATGTTATTGTAAGCGGCTTTGATTGAAAATAAAGATTTTCTTCAATCTCCTTGATGCCTACTCTTAACATACTTTTGATGGTTTAAAATCGAGTGTTTAGACTGTCCTGGTGAGATGTGGTCTCGGTTATGTTGGTATAAAACTTCACGGATATACTTTTTGCTTGTAGCTACCAATGCGTCGTGAGATTTAACTAATAGAAAGCGGGCGGGCTTAGTAAGGTAATTTATCACAATCCGAATGCTATTGTACTCTTGAGGCGATCTGTAACAAATCCTGGCGACAAAGTCCGTAATCAAATGCTTTCCAACCTTTCCCAAATGATGTACTGTTTCTCTTAGCTTCCATCGTTTTTCCTTCATGTACGGGTATGTAGGGTTTGGATGTCTCTTCCCTTGACTAGATCGTTTCTCTCCGGTTATTGGTCACTCTTGGACAATTGAATTGTGGCAAAAGGTACATCTGAGACAAATATTGAGTCATGCGATCCATTGTGATTTGATGGTAAACTCTCCATCAAGCTCCTGATGCTCATATCGTTGTCAGAAATTCTCCATTGAAAGTAGGGATAGCCGAATTCGGATACTATCATTTTGGTGAGAAGAGTTAATGTGAATATTGATACGTACAGATATTCTTCCGTTACTTGCATACTAAGGGTTCCCTAAGTTTGAGGTTGTCTCTTGTTTTTCACATCTCTACTGTCAGCACAAATCTTTTGCTTTCCAGTTCGTTAAATGTGTGGGTCCACTGTGAACTAGTTTGGGAAACTCTAAACTTTGTCACATAGTGATGTCATGAGTCCCTTAATGTGAAGCTGTTGTTCCTAACTGTAGGTGACTGGTGGCATAGTTCTACTTGTTGGTCCTTTGAAAAGATGTAATTAGTTGAGTAAACCATTTACTTAACTATTCCTATAGTTGGGGATCTTGATCTTCAAAACTTCGTTAAATGCGAGCGTTGACAGTGCTTTGAGTTATAATGTTGAGGAAAGGTTGCGCTATGATTTGAAGAGGTGTTAAGAGTGTTCTGTGCATTGTCCTAATCTTCCGTGAAAGTGTTTAAGCCTAATAATGTACTATTCTAACGTTTGACGTAGTCACTCACAGATCTACGGGGCGGGGTTTTGAGGATTAATGGGCAAAAACATATGTAGAGTCCAATAAGGATGGTCAGCTTAATTTTACTAGTTTCAGAGAAGGTAACCATACGGCAGTGACTTGATAAGCGTTTGACTAAGGATTTCAAATGGTATAAGCAGGAGATGCCACTGGGGTTAGAATATCTTAGGGTGGACTCCCAAATGGTTCAAAGCCATGGGGTCATAGTTAAAGCAATCACCGTTGACTCAGGTTGAGAGGACAAGAGATTAGCAATTTATGAATATTACATAGAGGAGGTTCTCGGGATCAATCTGTGCAACATCAAACTTTGACAAAAGGTATGTTTAAGCAACTGGTAGCCAAAATGGATATTTATCCTGAAATTACGTCAGCCTAACGTATTTCAATTCAAGCATCCAAGTCAACTCCCCAGGTTGGGATTTCAAGAGTTTACAAAATTGCTTCAGTCAGACATAGTATTGAAGTCATGAATGGTGGTGAAGGATTACCTATGAATGTTACTGGGTAGCATTGTTGAGGACCGGTGCTATTAGAAGGAAAGATAAGCAAAGATTTTTTTTACCGGTATGGAGTTGATATAAGGCTTTGGGAAAAGAAATTAATAAGGGTAAAGTTGCGGGGTTTTAATGGCCTTCCTTCAAAACTTATGCTACTCCAAGTGCTTTATCTTCTAGGAGTTGTCAACTTATTGAGGTTTGATTGTCTATTGACTTTCTAAGAGAGTGTTGAGATTCGGGGGGGTTGTTTCCCTTTTATTTTTATTTATTTATTTATTTATTTTTTTTTGAATATTGCAGATTTTAGTTTGAGATTATAAGACATCTTATGAAGAATTTTAATAATAAACATATTCCTTTCATTAAAACACGTAATTGGAACATGGTTCTAAAAAAGTTCACATAGCACACACACAACCTTCAAACAAAAGGAAAAGCACAACGCCTAGCGTACTAAAGCCAAAATAAACAAATGCGGATAAAAGTGACGGACAACTGCCTCGCGTTCCCAAGTCACTTCGTAAATGCCGTAGTAACGCCACTGGACCTCTACGTACCAAATGTTCCCTAGCCCTCTTCGAGCTCTATCTGTGATGGTCACCGGTACCTCATCATAAGTCTTCGGATCATCGAAGTTGATATCTGAGCTGCGTGGGTCAACGATCCCTCATTTATCTCTCGGCATTGTCGTCTGCAGCCTTCGGGTCTTTACCAAATCTCCAAGTCGCTCCATAAACCCTGGTGGTACTTCTACTTGGTATGCTGTTTCGTCGTGTTTTACTAGAACCTTTATCGGACCTATAAATCGAGAAAACGATTCTGGCTTCCTCCACTTCTTTGTCCTTTCTGAAAATACTCGGGCATAAACCCACTTGCCAATACGGTAGTCCTTGGAATTGTCTTGGCGGCTCCAGTAAATTGTTGTATCTGTCTCCTTGTCGTCCTCTAATTTGGGCGGTGGTGCCTCTAGTGGATCATAAACGTAGGGGATGGCATGCTCCTCGTTCTCGATGTCGTCCTCAAGTTCCTCCTCATCAATTGCTCCAAAGTCTACCTCATCCCCTACTACGTCAGGTTCCTCGTTTGCTCCTACTTCCTCGACCTCTTCCTGTGCTGGCCACTCATTCGGAAACATCCATGCTAACGAAAATACGTCTGTCAGGTCTTGCTCTTCGGCAGGTTCTTCCTCGAAGTCTGAGTTCCTCTAGTTCCGATGCTGCCCATGTGTGAGATCTTAACCCATTTTATTTTGGCGTTTTCGGACGCGCGTTACGTGTTTTCGTTTAAGCATATTTTTATTGCTTTTGATGCATGATCGGGCTTAAATATACATGCGGGGTAGGTTCCCCGGGCCGTGGGCCATTATGGCGCGAATTTTAAAATTAAAAAAAAAAAGATATTTTGATGGCCTACAAATATCTGGAGTTAGATAATTTCAGAAAGATATTTTTCAAAACTTCTCCAAGAAGCTTCCTATTTTCTCTCTGCATTCTCTCTAAGTTATCGGGGGCCCGGGGATCGGTTTTCAACGATCCAACAGCGAATCCTTGCTTTTGGCACGGTGGGCTACGCAACCATCCGGTCAGATTTAAATTCTGACGAGGCTCGGTTTTGCACGTGGATCGAGACATCGAGTTTTAAACTCACCGAGGTAGGATTCTAGACCTGTATGTTTTATAAGGGTGCTACGTGTAATCGAGTGTCTTTTTATCGGTTGGTTTGCTGTAGATCTGAGTTTATGTTCAGTTCATTTTTTGGGTTTAAAACTGGGTTTTTGTCGATTTTGGTGGATGAAATCGTGTTTCGAGGGTTTCTTTTGAGGTCTTAGTGTTAGACCTAGGCGTGTGTATGTTTGAGGATGTTGGATTGAAGTTTGGAGGCTTTGATTCGAGGTTTGGAGGGCTGAACCCGTAGCATAAAAATGGTTTTTGGGTGAGTTCGATCGACTGAACTCATAGGTTCAGTCAATTGGATCATGGTTTTGGGGTTCGGTCGACTGAACCGAGGGGTTTGGTCGACTGAATTGTGCATTGTGGCATTTTTGGATTTTCCAGTGTGGTCTTCGATCGACTAGGGGCTTGGTTCGGTCGACTGAAGTGATGGGGTGTGTTTTGGTGGTTCTGTGGTTGGGTTTTGGTTTCTGATTGGCGTCCTATGGTATTCAATTGATTGATTTATGGGAATTAATCGATTCAAATACCTGTGGATTTCTTTTGGGGTTTGGTTAATGGCGTTGTGGTTTCGGGGGTCGTGTGGTGGCCTGGGGTGTTTATGTGATGTCGTCCTTAGGTGTGACGTGCATGGTTGGTTTAGGGTTTATGGCACGGTTGTGTGAGTACTGGTTATGTGCGCGACGTGTGGGTTCGTGGTTTGGTTAAAGGTGGGGTTCTGGTGAGAATCGATCTCAGGGAGGTTTTAGGTGTTGGCCTTCGGGTTAGGTGTTGGTTGTCCCGGTGTGTGTGGACGAGTTGTTCGGGTAAACGGATGACGGGTGTGTGGCATGTGATGTTTTATCGGGTTATGTGGCGTCTTTACGTGGAACATCGTGTTTATACGTACTTTGTGCTTATAGAACTGTGGATAGTTTTATTTGGTACATGATAGTCGGATAAGTGGCCTTCCGTGGTCTTGGAGCGATTAGGGCTTCGATTTGTAAACGTATGTGATGTGCTTGGTGTTATCCTGTAATTGTAGTATTATCCTGTTGTATATATTCGGTGTTACCCCATTAATTTTAGTTTTATCCTGTAAGATGCGGTGTTATCTCGTGGTATGCGGTCTTATTCCGTGGTTTACAGTTTTATCCCATGGTATAATCCGTGGTCAGCGGTTCCATTCCGTGGCTTACGATAAAGTATGCGATTTTATCCCGTGGTTTGGTTTGTGATTTTACCCCATGGTTGGTCTATGGTTTTATTCCATAGTAAACGGTTTTATCCTGGAAATGTATGTTTATGTATGGATCTTTATCTCAGTGTTAGGACTGTGGTTGCGGTGTGTGAGGGCCGGTTGTATGTATCATGGATTGCATGTACTGCATTATGAGATGGATAGACCAATTTTCAATCTGTTTTAAGAGTCGTGTGAATCGCGATCTAAAAACTGATTTCCAACTGTTTTCAAGGCTCCTGTGAGTGAGTCAAAAATATGGTTTGTATCCTCGCTTTTTCATCTGCATGTGAAAACTGTTTTCAAGGCTTGAAAGAAAGTATAAACTTGTACTTCAGTTTCCTAGCATGCTTTGTTTATATTGCATGCTTGTCTAATTTTTACTGAGGCTTGGCTCACGGTGTGGGATTTTGCTTTTCTTTAGGTACCGGTCACGCTGGTTGATTTGGATGTGCTGGAGAGGTGGAAGTGTTATAGTCTTCCTTTTTGTTTCTATCTGCATCATGTATGCTTATTACATGTTTTTCGGCATTAGAGCTCTGTAATGTATGCCGTTTGGCATTTATATATAATGCATGTATGGTTTTAATTGAGAGTGTATTCTCGGGTTGGGTGTATGTTTGGTTGCTTATGGGTGTTTCACGTAGCCCGGAGTTTGGGGCATGACAACTTGGTATCAGAGCTCTGGGTTCGAATACCTATGAGCCGTGGAAAGAGGTTGCATCACCGTGTGAGGTTGATTGCGTGTGCTTGATTGCATGTGTTTAGATGTTTTGATAACATGGACGTGATAACATGCGGGTCATACGTGAATGATGTGTATATGTGAGCATGGGGGTGGAATCTTAGGAGTAATAGTCTTGCCTTTGGGCATTTGGATTAACAAACTTGGGGGGCCAAGTTAGAAACGCGTTTAGCTGACGTGATTTCTAGCAAGGAATCTGAGTAGGTTATCCAGATTGACGTGTTATTCTTGTTGGTTCTCCTCGGTATGTGGGGTTTGTTTAGCATGAACCTATGTGGCTATGTGTTAGCATGCTAGGTGTTTAGCGTTTATGTTCGTGGTAGGTGCTGCATCTTATACGTTGTTTTCTTTCATATAGACGCGATGTCTGCGAGACGAGGGTGAGGCTATGGTCGAGGCCGTAGCCGTGCTATTGGCCAAGGGGATGTTCCTATCCTTGATGCTGGGGATGCCAATGCTCCCCTCGGACCGATGGACGCAACAGAGTTGTTGCGTGTGCTGGTTGGCTCTATCTAGTAGCTGGTTGAGACATCTAGAGGTGAGGTTGTTAGGGAGAGGGTGCCTGAGGCTACGGCTACTATGGTGATGTGGGAGTTTAGGCGCATGGATCCACCTACCTTTGCTGGAGACCCTGATCCTACTGTGGCGACGGAGTGGCTGGAGTTGGTGACATGGATCCTTAACACACTGCAGATTGTGGAGGATGAGTTGCGGGTTTCTTTTGCCATCTTTCAGCTGAGGGGTGCTGCTCATGCTTGGGGAAATATGCCAGGACTATTGCAGGAGTTACTTGGGCAGCTTTTACAGGAGTATTTCTGGAGAAATACTTCCCATCTTCGAGGAGAGATTTGTATAGGGAGGAGTTTTACACTCTTACCCAGGGGGGAATGGACGTCATGCAGTATGAGTCCAGGTTCACGTGCTTGTCCCGGTTTGTACCTGAGTTGGTGAGCACATACGAGCTGCGTTCTATGAGGTCTGAGCGGGGTCTGAGACCGGCGATCAGAGAGCGTGTGGTGGCGATGGGGATTCGCGTGTTCACGGAGCTGGTGGAGGCAGCAGCGAGGGTGGAGAACACCATGATTGAGATCTGAGCTTCTAGGGAGGCCACGATACCGTAGGGTGGAGCAAAGTCACAGACAGCTGGGCGTTCCAGCAAGAAGCAGAGGTCCTCTGGTCCCAATTTTCATGCATCTGGATCACAGCAGTTCTCTGCACCATCACCATCAGTGGCTTCTTCAGGGAGGCCAGAACATAGGGAGGTCAGATGTTATCGATGCGGACAGTTGGGGCATCGTGTACCAGATTGCCTGTAGCCGAGACAGTATCGAGACCCACAGTTGAGGCAGTCTCAGAGCTCCGTACAGGATCAGTCACAGGGGAGGGAGCTGTCGACTTGCTATGGGTGTGGTCAGACGGGACATATTCGCAGGAATTGTCCTCAGGAAGGCAATACACCGAGCAAGGAAGACACACCAGTGGGTTTGTATGTGCCGGGTTCGTCTGAGCACCGACAGCGGCCTTCTGTAGTTTAGGTTTCTCGAGTGTCAGACAGGGGAACGTCAGTTCGGTTGGTGCGACAGCCGACAGCACCGAGTTTTGGTGGACAGGCTAGAGTGGGATTACCACGAGCGTATCCCCTCATAGCTTCTAGGGCACCAGTTGTGTCGGATGATGCAGATTTGCCTTCAGCGAGCAGTGGTACTTTTCGAGTCTGTAAGCTTCGAACCAGTTTCTTTGTTGCATCTGTTTGGAGTTGGTGATGGACCCCGTGGGTGCTGTGCTATGTTGAGGCAGCAGTTGGTGTGGATGTGAGGTTAGGGTGAGTTGTAGATCCCGAGTCATTGAGATAGTTGGCCATTGTTTAGGATGCCTGACCGTGTTTGACTATATCCTAAGAATGGTTTGGCTAATCATCTCGTGTACCTGTGTCGATTGTGATTGACGTGGTGGTTTCTTTAACCTTATGTTGAATTTCGGGGACGAAATTCCTTTAAGGGGGGTAGAGTTGTGAGACCCTGACCCGTTTTTTTTTTTTGGCGTTTTCAGCGCGCGTTACGTGTTTTTGTTTGAGCATGTTTTTATTGCTTTTGATGCATGATCAGGCTTGGATATGCATGCGGGGTAGGATCCCGGGGCCGTAGGCTGTTGTGGCACAAATTTCAAAATTTAAAAAAAAAGATATTTTAGAGGCCTATAAATATCTGGAGTTAGATATTTTCAAAAAGATATTTTTCAAAACTTCTCCAACAAGCTTCCTATTTTCTCTCTGCCTTCTCTCTAAGTTCTCGGGGGCCCGGGGCTCAGTTTTCAACAATCCAACAGCGGATCCTTGCTCTCAGCATGGTGGGTTACGCAACCATCCGGTCAGATTTTAATTTTAGCGAGGCTCGATTTTGCACGTGGATCGAGACATTGAGTTTTAAACTCACCGAGGTAGGATTCTAGACCTGTATGTTTTATAAGGGTGCTACATGTAATCGGGTGTCTTTTTATCGGTTGGTTTGCTGTAGATCTGAGTTTATGTTCAGTTCATTTTTTAGGTTTAAAACTGGTTTTTGTCGATTTCGGTGGATGAAATTGTGTTTCGAGGGTTTCTTTTGAGGTCTTGGTGTTAGGCCTATGTGTGTGTATGTTTGAGGATGTTGGATTGGAGTTTGGAGGCTTCGATTCGAGGTTTGAAGGGCTGAACCCGTAGCATAAAAATGGTTTTTGGGTGAGTTCGATCGACTGAACTCATAGGTTCAGTCAATTGGATCATGGTTTTGGGGTTCGGTCGACTGAACCGAGGGGTTTGGTCGACTGAATTGTGCATTGTGGCATTTTTGGATTTTCCAGTGTGGTCTTCGATCGACTAGGGGCTTGGTTCGGTCGACTGAAGTGATGGGGTGTGTTTTGGTGGTTCTGTGGTTGGGTTTTGGTTTCTGATTGGCGTCCTATGGTATTCAATTGATTGATTTA
>JAUMHN010410614.1:0-14483 GCA_032360265.1 Heliamphora ciliata
CTGAAATAATTATTGATTTGCATATATTTAATATTCGTTGTTTTGATTCATTAGAGGGTGCGATCTTATATGAGTTTCTATTTTCAGTGAGTTGGATAGCGGTATTATTTATATGACAAATATTAATTATTGACGAAATCCTTATCCCGAAAGAGCGGGATTGACGATACCCCCTTAAGGAAGTTTATAATTTTTGATCGGGTCAAACCTTGCAGGTGGATTTGATTAGTCGGCGGTCAAATAAGTTAAGCAGAAAGGCTTACAAAATATCAAGATGCCAATTAAATTAAATTTTCAGTAATTAAATTTAATTGGCGAGATCGAAAATCTTAACGTGGGGAGTAATAATAAGCATTTAATAACAGGAGCTCAATGATATATGATCTTGAGTAATGGGTCAGAGTGCAATTATAGTTCTTTAGTGGTGTGAACTGTAATTTAGTATTTTATGAAAATTACAGAAATCGTTGCTGGTTTTTCAGAATTGCAGATACTGCTATGAGATTGCTTAATTGCGAAAATCGCTGATACATGTCTGTGTTCCACTAGAAGTCTTACTCATAATTACTTTCCAAGTTCCTGCTATAGCCCTATAAATATGCGGATAGTCTGAACCAATTTCATAACTTGTCTTCTAAGACTAAACCTGTCCTGGTTCTGTCGGTACGAGTTCTCGGAGCATTATAGCCCACACTATATCCGGAAATTGCATAAGGGAATACAGTAGAAGATCTAACAAGAGCTTCAACTCGAATTCAAATCGTAGTTGAAGATTCAACCGGTAAAAAGGTATTTTTCTAAATTAATTTCGGATGCACGGGTTTTATTTTGATCTTTGGTCATTAAAAGTTTTATCTGGAACCCATTTTGGCGTTTTTCCGTCCAGTTAATTTTTTTTCAGATAATCGTTTGCAAAAACAAATATCTTGGTAGTTTTACCTCCAATAATGAGTGGGTTGCCTGAGGCTTCCTTCTGTACATGCTCGGTACCTCCTTGTTTTCGAACAAGGAGAATACCGCTCATCTCCACTATTTGGGTGCTCTTGCCCGTCTTGATCCGGTCGCTTCATTCCACTGGGGAGGAGCTGCTCTCACCACCCTCTATAGCTTCATGAGGACTCTGATCCGTTTCTCTCAAGAGCTCAGCATAAGGGGATACTGGAGGGTCTAGGAGGTATGCTTTAGTTTTTGCACATTTTCATTCATTTCTTTTATCCATTATCCATTATTTGCTTGTTGACATCTTCTCCTTTTCAGCTTTGGACTTATGAGTTCATCTGGCTTCATGTCTCGGTGAACTCCTCAACATACCGTCTAGTTATTTCTCGAGCTGCCCGGTGGTCCCGAGGCCTGAAGGAGAAGAAGGCTGGGGGAAAGGACATCGACCAGTTTTGGGTATTGTTGGACCGGCTGGCCATTGACCAGGTATCATTATTATTGCTCTCTGTATCATACTGTTCACTACACTGTTCACTGCACTGCACTACACTGCACTGTACTGTACTGTTTCTGTTCTCTATTCTGCACACGGATCACTGCACACTGATTATCATACTGTACTGCATTCATTGCTCACTATTTACTAATTGCTTTGCACTGTGATTTGAATTGTTGTAGGTCCACTTGGACGTCTAGCGGGGAGTGGAGGATTGGGCCGGCACAGATCTGATGCGCAGCTGGGATCTTACCTCGAGGCGGATCCTACTGGTGGGTCCATTCGATCGGGAGTACTATCTCAGGGAGCGAGTGGTTTGCCAGTCACTCGGCCTCGATCACTTCAGAATATCCGTGGTCCCTTTAGTATGCATGCGCCGGATCGATCTCTTGGGCCTCGTCAACCTGCTCTTGGAGATGGTGAGGACCCACGCCTCAGAGCTGCTAGTGCCAGAGGGGGACTACACATCCTGGGCCCGGGCACACTTACTGGGACCACTAGGACCCGACCCGGCTGCCCCTGGTGGCAGGAGGAGAGAACGGGCATCGGAGGCCGCTGATGCCGGTGCTACTACAGTTGTTGCTGCTGCTGATGATGGTGATGATGCTGCTGGAAGGATGAGGGGCCAAGAGATTCCATGGGATTTCTAGACTGTGGCAATTGGCTTTCCTTCCCTCTTCCTATCCCAGTTCCACCGTCGTCAAGGTTTTGGGCTAAGATCGACTAGGTTTATCTTCACCTTTCCTTTAGTTACTTCCCTTTTTTACTTGTCTAGTTTTCTTGAACTATTCTCTTTTATTCTTTGTAG
Source organism: Heliamphora ciliata (assembly GCA_032360265.1). Taxonomy (NCBI): domain Eukaryota; kingdom Viridiplantae; phylum Streptophyta; class Magnoliopsida; order Ericales; family Sarraceniaceae; genus Heliamphora; species Heliamphora ciliata. The sequence goes on from JAUMHN010410614.1 coordinate 2,244, forward strand.
ATTGACCAGGCTTGGCTAGATCGTACGATGCTGATGGTTACTGACCTAAGGGCACTAGTCCGACAGATGGATGCCACTATGCGAGCAGCCGGCATTACTTTTACACTAGTGGCCATCGTGAGTGTGTTACATCTTCTTTCAGCATTTTTGTAGTTTTTTTCATTATTATGTTCTGAGTCTTACTTCTCTTTTGACAGCCTCCAGTACCACCTACCGTCATTATATAGCCACAGGCTCCCGTTCCTTCTCCTTCTCCGATCCCAACCCCAGTTCGAAGCCGTGGATCTCGTGCTGCTTCCTCCAGAGCCCGCTCAAGAGGATCCATTTCTTCTGCCAGGAGTTACGCCAAAGCCATATCTTCCTCCTCCGGCAGTGATGGTGATGACAGCGATGACATCGAGAGGCTTTTCGAGGACGTCCGCTAGAGGCACCATTGAGAGAGAGAGATTCCCCCTGGTTACATTTTATGATACATTCTGATACACTTACTTTGACACATTTGGTTTTTATGGGCCTGCATGCCCCAGATTGATACATTTATGGGCCTGCGTGCCCCTGTTCACTGGTTATTGGGCCTGGGTGCCCCAGTTTACGTTCTGATACATTCTGCCACATTCTGATGCATTTTTGGGCATTCGTGCCATTTGTTACTTTTATTCATCTACCATACGATTTTCCTTTATTTACTACTCAAACTGTCTTGAATGCATGATACAAGTCTTAAAATTTTTACACAAGCCACAGAAACTGCAAACATACACACCTGCCATGTTTGAACATGGCGGTCACCACAGTCTAACCTAGCGGTAGCCACTTCCATCAAGAGTGACATGGCGGTCGTCTGGTCAACAAGATGATGTCACTGTGCGATGCCCTTTCAAGTTGGTGGTCGCCCACCCCACTGTGGAGGAATTTGCTGCTATCCTGGACTTGACTCCACGAAGCTCTGTTGTTGTTCCCACTTTCTTCCTTTAAGCTCGACAGTAGGTGATGTGACTCTGTGGCCTGTCTAGGATGGAAGCTTCTATTTTGACATCGGGTGACTGCCTTGACATTTCATGAATCATTGAGAGGTTCTGTTCTACTGGTGACCTTAGTGACATCGTTATGCCCTTTATTTCTATCTTCTTGCCCAGTATCTTATCATCCCTTTTGACGGGCGAGTTAGCTGCGCACTGGTTGACATCGTGGGTCAGATATGGATGGGAAAGGACTTTGTACCACTTGTCTTAGCCGAGTTGGGCCTAGATGTTGTTCATCGTGGTGAGACCACTACTATTGCTGGTAGCCCCTTGCTCAGTATTTTGTCAAGGCTTTTCTCTTACTGATCTTACTTTTGCTGCAAATCTGGCTAATGGAGAAAGTGAGTCTTGTGAAAAAATCACCTACTGATAGACATAGTGATGTAGCTTTCCTTTACCGCCCCTACTTTCAGATATGCAACATCGAGGCAGCCTGACGACGATACCTCTCTTCTCTGACTGGCCCAGATATCACCTGGCAGTGCTCCGGGTGGTGGATCCCTGCCATGACATGACTACCATGGATCACCCGGGTGTTTTGCTGATTGGTTTGCGTCAGACTACTTTCTATTATTCTCATCGGGTCATGTAGCAATCCGGTCGTAGTCAGGTCATCTTTCACAGTATCCGAGGCTGTTTATTTTTATCTACACTGCGGGCCTTATATTTAGCATTATATCAAGATGTTTGGCTGTGTCGTTCACGGCTGGAGATGCATGAGCTATAGTGTCCCGAGCTTTCTGCAGAGTATAGGACATGGCTGATGCAGGATAGGGAGAAGAAAGATAAAGAAGAGGGAAAACATGAAGCAAAAAGGAAGAAGATTTGAGGCCTCCTGCTTTGTTTTAAAGTTTCATAGCTTTCCTTTTATTTTGTTTTGTAAAGTTTGGGACTTGCGCGCCCTCCCTTTTATTTTCAAAACCTTGTACCCCGAAACTAAAGTAATGAAAATTCCACTTTATGTTTAAGAGGATTCAAAATTATCCAAAGTTTTTTGGTTCAGTTAAATGACTTTATTATCAAAATTCAAAAATAAATTTGCATTAGTCTTACTCAGATTCAAAGATGGTTAAAAACTAAGAATGTGGCCGGACTTCTTAAAAGAAGCTGCTTACGTATCCCAAGAAAGTGAAATCAGGTCTTAACGTAGTTCGAGCTTAGTTTACTCTCGGGTATTGACACTCTCCTTTTGTGATGCCCTAACTTTTGCCAAGGTTGCCATTTTGGATTTTCAGCCTTGCGGGCTACTCTAACTTTTGCCTGAGTCGCCTTTTCGATTTTTAACTCAGCAAGCTTTTATTTTTTATTTTTATTTTTACCTTAAGAATAGTATTTTTTGAGCTGGTCGAGGTTTACTGGAGTGAAGAACACATTGTCATCCAAATTCATAATAATGACTGCACCACCGATCATGATGGTTTTGATGAGAAACGATCAGGACCAGTTTGGCTTGAACTTGCCTCTTGGGTCGAAGATGGGAGCTCTGATTTTCTTAAGAACCAGATCTCATTTTTTGAGATCCCAGGTCTTGACCTTTTTATTAAATGCTCGAGCTATCCTCCTATGGTATCCTTATACATGAAACAGAGCCTGCAGCCTTCTTTCATCAAACAAGAGCAACTCTTCCATTCGGTTCCTCAACCATTATGCTTCTGAAATACTGGCCTCAGCCACTACTCACGGCGAAGGGATTTTCACCTCAATAGGAAGCATGACTTTCATTCCATACACTAAAGAGTATGGCGTAGTTCCTGCTGAAGCCCTGAGGGATGTCCTGTATCCCCAGAGTGCGAACGGTAGATGTTTCGACTAATCCTTATGTGAGTTTGTCATCTTTTGCAGAATCTTCTCGACGTTCTTGTTAGCTACCTCAATTGCGCCATTGGTCTGTGGCTAATATGGTGACGATTTGTGGGCCACTATCTGATATTCTTCGAAGAGATCCAAGACCTCCCCTTGAAAATGCGAGCCATTATCCAAGATGACCTTACGAGGGACCCTGTACCGAAAAATGATGCTCTGCTTGATAAATTTAGCAATATGTGAAGCTTTTAATACCGAGTAGGAGGCTGCTTCCACTCACTTGGTAAAGTAGTCAATGGCCATTAAAATGAACTTGTGCACATTTGAGGTCATTGATGTTATTCAGCCGATTACATCAATGCCCCATATTGAGAACGGCCTTGGCGACGTCAGATTATACAGTTGGGATGCGAGAACGTGCATAAGGTTTGCATGAATTTAACATTTATGGTACCTTCACACGAACTGTATGCAGTCTATCTCTATTGTCATCTAAAAATACCGTTGTCGTAGAATCTTTTTGGCTAATATGTTTCCACTCATGTGAGGCCTACAGACTCCTGCATATATCTCCTTCATCAGTTCCTACCCTTCTTCATTGTTGACACATAGCTTGTTGACCCCAGAATGCCTTCGTTTGTACAGTCTTCCCCCGCAAAGGATAAACTGCGCAAATAGTCTTCGTATTACCCTTTTGTCCTTCTTACTGGCAAACTCGAGATATTCTCTTTTCTCTACGAAGTTCTGAATGTCAAAATACCACGCAAATTCATCGATGCTCTTCTCGATCGCGGCCGTCGTCTCATTTGCCGGCTTTCTCTTCTGTTCAATTATTAATGGCCTCATTCTGACTCCAAGTGGGATGCCAATCATGGATGCTAGGGTGGCCAGTGCGTTGGCGAACTTGTTCTGCAGTCTTGGCACATGGGTGAAGATCACTGATTCAAAACATGGTATCAGTTTCTCTAGCTCTTGATGGTAGAGAATCAATATTACGTCCCTGACCTTCCATTCCCCTCTTGCTTGCAAAACCACCAGTGTCGAGTCTCCAATGACTTCCAGCTTCCTTGCCCCTAATTCTAAGGTTACTTTCAATCCAGCTAAACATGCTTCATACTCAGCTTGATTGTTGATAACTTCAAAATTGAGTTTCAAGGACAAGCGGATGTGTGATTCATCAGGAGTAACAAGGACTCCTATTCCATAGCCATACTGATTGGATGTACCATCAAAGTATAGAGTCCACTTGTCATTTCCGACTTTCATCAGCTGTTCGCCAGAAAAGTGGAACTCTATGTTTTCACCTCCCTCAATTGGTTGGTCGGCCATGAATTCTGCCACTGCTCTACCCTTGACTGACTTTCGGGTGACATATTTAAGATCAAACTCTGATAATAATAGCAACCATCGAGCCAACCTTTCTATCAATGCTAGCTTTTTAAACAGGTACTTCAACGGGTCCATCCGAGAGATGATATTCACCGTGAAAGACAGCATATAATGCCTCAGCTTTTGGGAAGCCCAAACCAAAGCCAAGCATGTCTTTGCTAATGGCATGTAGCGTATCTCTGGCCCTATCATCTTTTTTCTTAAGTAGTAGACCGCCTTTTTTATTCTAATTTTTCCTTCCTGTTCCAGCATGCACCCCATAGCTGAATCAGTTACTGAAAGGTAAAGGATCAGTGGCCTATCAAGTTCGGGAGCAACTAGAACATGTAGATTTTGTAGGTATTATTGCATGGCATCGAAGGTGTCTTGGCATTTCTGATTCCATTCAAACTTAATCCCCTTCTTCAACAGACAGAAGGGCTGCTCACAAGTGGTTGTCAGCTTTACGATGAATCAACTAATGAACTGTATCTTCCCCAAGAAGCCCTTGACTTCTTGCTCAGTCCTTGGAGGAGGCATTTCCAAGATTTCTTTAATCTTTGAAGGGTTCACTTTGATACCCCATTGAGTGATCATAAATCCAAGTATTTTTTCGGTGGTAACTCCGAAGGTACACTTCTGTGGGTTGAGCCGCATTTTGTACTTTCGAATCTTTTCAAATAACTTTCGTAGCGCTACGATGTGGCCATCCCGATCCTTGGACGTGACTATTATATCATCCATATATATCTCAACCTCCTTATGTGTCATGTCATGCAGTAAAGTAGTGGCAGCCCTCTGATAGGTTGCTCCTGCATTCTTCAAACTGAACGTCATTACACGATAACAATAGGTGCCCCAAGGTGTAGTGAATGTCGTCTTTTCTCTGTTCTCGGGATCCATTAGAATTTGGTTATACCCGGAGAAGCCATCCATAAATGATAACAAGGCATGCCCTACCATATTGTCTACCAAAACATTGATATGCGGCAATGAAAAGTCATCTTTTGGGCTGGCCTTGTTGAGATCTCAAAAATTTACACAGACTCTGATGCGACCGTCCTTCTTTAGAATTGGCACGATATTAGCTACCCAATTCGGATACTCGGTTACCATCAGGAATCCAGCGTTGATTTGTTTGGCAACTTCTTCTTTGATTTTCAAAGCCCATTATGGTTGAATTCATCTCAACTTTTGTTTGACCGGTTTAGCATCAGGTACAAGGAAATATGGTGTTGGATGATGTCGGGATTAATTCTGGGCATATTATCGCAAGACCATGCAAATACATCTTTAAATTTTTTTAATAAAGTTATTAATTGTTCATGTTCAACTAAGGATAAAGAAGAACCAATTTGTACATTTTGTGGGTTAGTTTCATTACCTAGATTTATTGACAAAGTTTCTTCAATTATTGGTAAGGCGCGCATTTCTTTTTCTCTTTTTATTAAAAGTTTTATTTATTCGGGGATATCCCTATCAAATTTAAAATAATCAGAAAGCGTATGAAATAAATCAAGCAAAGCAGAGTAACTAGAAACCTCATTTATTTCATTGAAGAAAGGCGGGATTACAAGTTCGAAGGCATAAGCAAGGGGAGATGCACAAACAGCCGTGCTCTCACTCACAGATTATGACTTAAACTTAGACTTAGGACAAACAACGTGCACATTACAAGACTCTAAGGTCCAGTTCTTCACTTTCTTTACAGCCGCATCGATAATGAGCTTAGTGCAGTCAGTTGGTGCGTTGAAGTCCATCATAAAGTAGTCTTGATCAGTTACATGCAGCTAAGCCATCTTTTCGCTGAACAACACTCCCATGTCGATACCATCAAGCTTGTCCGCTCAATCTTCCTCTTGGATCTTCTTTCCTTCCTCTTTCCCTTCCACTATTTCATCTTCTTCCATATCAGATAATTGACGGCCAAAGAAGATTTTCAATCATGGCAGCTTTTGATTGGTTTATTCATCGATCCACGGCTCTGAGAAGCCACAGTACGGGAAATCTTCTCTTTCTTTGATAAAGTAGTCGTTGAGCATTCCAGAGTGTTTAGCCTTTTATTCTCTTTTAGGCCCTTCCAAATCTTCCTCCGTCGACTTATACCCAAGACCGAAACAGTGCGAAGCTGGTAATACCTGGATAGGTTCTAGAATACTCTGCTATTTGCGACCCAACCCCATTCCTGGGAAGTAAGACATTTGGCTCATCATTGTAACCGCTCGCGGGTTGATGTAATTTTTCTCTTCCTTAAATAGCATCTGCACAGTCTGAGCTTCATCAAATTGGAACCCGCTTAACGACACATCCTCTTCGTCATACTAAACCTCTAAGAGAGTCGACCCCCCTCCTCTTGGAGGTTAAATGCTATCTTCTCCATGGTTGGTCAGCACTACCCTGTTCTTAATCACTTTTAGCTTTTGGTAGAGGATGGATGGTACTACCTAGATGTTTGGGTCGTGCAGCCAAGGCCTGCCCAACAACAGATTGAAAGAGGCTGGCACGTCGAGCACATGAAACTCAACTGACGTCTCCAAAGGCCCCTCTAATACTGCAAATGATACCAGTCCCAACACATCCCTCCTCATGTTATAGTAGGCCCAAACTCCTTGACTATAGGGCGTGAACGGGTCCGGCTTCATCCCTAGGCAAACTGTAGTCCTGAGTGGGCAAACATTCAAGGCTGAACTGTTGTCGATGAATGTTATCGGGAACCACTTTTCTAAATACTTGACTGTAATGTGCAGAGGCTTATTGTGATTCTTCCCTTCTAATGGTAACTCTTTCTCCGAAAAAAAAATCACCTTCGGCTCTGCAGCTGGTAGTATTAATCCAATCAACTGTTCAGGGGTTGCATCTATCGATACATTGGTTTTGTTTAGAACTTTTAACATGGCTTGTCGATGCCGTTGTGAAGCCATTAGCAAGCCCCGTATGCTAATGTTAGCTTGTGTCTTCTTCAGCTATCTCAGTACAACGCCGTCCTCTTCTTCCTGTTCCTTCTCTTTTCCCTTCCCGCTTGATTACCCTTTTTTAAGCTGAGCTGGCTTGAAATGCCGTCCACTCCTAGTTAGATGTTCGACGCCTTCCTTGGGATTCCATAATCCCAGCATTACACTTTCAGTTTGCCTTACCTCGTCCACGCACAAAGGGCTTTCAAACGCCCACATGTCATTTAAATCACTAACCGCTGCTCTTTCTCTTCTTTCGTCGTCATCCTCAATGGCCTAAGTATTATCGACCTCTTCCCAAATGTCCTCTCCAATAAACCCTACCTGCTGTTCCCGAGTGACCCAGAAGTCGGTCCATTCAGCCCCATCTGATTTCAGCACAACTCTCATTAACCAATAGGATTGCACGTCATCAACATATATCTCCTTCTCAAAAAGTTGAGGAAGAGTAATGTCGTCGAGCACATGGCAAAATCTATATGGCCGAGCTGGGTAGTCCAACGGCCAGTCATTTTCTTCATTACACTCCTCTTCTTCTTGTTGGTTGACTTAGATTGCCATCTAATACCCTTCCCAAGCATCATTGTTCTACTCTTCCATCATATCCCAGTCATTCCCGGCCATAATCAGGGAATAGGCAATCTGATCTTTAGTAGCTGAAACATGTGGGGGTGGAAAATGCACTGAGCAGATATACTGGCTTGGATCTTCTAATTGTCCCAGAGACATGCAGTTTACCCCAGCTTACTTGGCGTGGTTTGGCAGAGGGTTGGTTGTGACATTTGGCTTTAGAGTTGCAGATGTTAGAGGGATTACTTTGTTATCGATGAAATCCTGGATCTCGTGACGCACCCTCATACACTTATCAATAGGATGTCTGTGGCTCTGGTGGTAGGCTGTAGACACCCTAAATTTGACCCCGCCTAATCTTAGGTGAATCTGATGATGAAAATAGGTGGATTAGTGCCTCCGTGTGATTCTTGGGAAGTGATCCAAGCTCGGTATTTGAACCTGAAACCTTCAAACCAATGAAATTTTGTCGAACCATCAAAACTTGCAGCCCAAGTAAGGCGACCACCAACTCTCATCATGGCGCCTGCCATATAACTTTGTAGAAACCCTAGCTAAAAGTGGCGACCACCACCTTTCATCATGGTGACCGCCAACTTCCATTGTGGCGACCGCTATAGAACTTTGTGAAACCTTTCAAATACATGGCAACCGCCAACTCCAAATGGCCTGACCTGTCCCAAAACGTGGCAGCACCTCATTGGTTGAAGAATTCTACAAATACCGTACCCCAGCGTATGTTTTCAGTACGAATTTTGAGTGAGAGAGACTCTACCGGCATATCGAGCAATCCCGAGCCCCGACGCCGAAACCCTACCGAACCTCCGATCGACGTTGAAGTCTTGTTTGGATCTCTACCCGAGGATTGAATCGTTGAAGCACATTCCCGATTTGAGGAATCCCTGGCAATTTAGATATCTCGTTTGGATTCCCGATCTTTCTAAACTCCACTTTCTCTCTCTTGGAGTGATTGGGTTAATTTTTAATTTCAATTCACATTTCCTTTCCATTTACATAGTCAGTCTTATTTGTTCCATGTAATTTGATTATTCTCTTTAATTGTTTAGTTAACTAATTTTCTCACCTTCACACTTAGCACACTTGTTCTTTTATTTCTTTCGTTAAATCATTAAAATAGTGCTAACATATTTTGACAATTACAATTAATTAATATTACTAATTGTTATAATGATGTACTTACATTTATGTGAACGTAGTAATTAATACTACATTTTACATTTAAATTAAATAGTTATTTTTAATTTCTTTTGCTTTGCTAGTATTAGTTTAATTTCCCTTACTAGCCCTCATTTTCATTTTCTTTTCTTTTCTAGTAACATTAATTTGATGTCCTATTTCTTTTAAGCATTAGTTTAATATTCCTTTTTAGCATTTATATTTCTTTAGTATAGCTAACTTTTTCTTTCTTTCAATATAGTTTTAATTTTCTTTTTAATATTCTATGTTATCTTCTCTTTATTTTAATGTTTCTTCATTAATCTTTAATTTTCATTTTCTTCAATAGTAGTGTAATTTTTTTTTTAGCATTTTTTTTCTTTTCTTTTTCCTGTAATGTAGTTTTGATTTTCTTTTAATGCACAATTTTCTTTCTTTTCCTTTTCTTTTTCTTATAATATTAGTTTAGTGCTCCTTTACTAACATTTATTTTCCATTTCCTTTTTCTTCTCTTTTATATTAGTATAATTTTTTCCTTTAACACTTTTTTCATTACTAGCTTTAAATTCCCGTATAATGTCCTGTTTTTTTTCTTTTAATCTTCTCTTTACTAACTTTAGCATTTATTTTCTTTGATATTAGTATTTATTTTTCTTTTAAAACTCCATTTAAAGCTTTATTTTCTTCTCACAACATTTTATCTCATTTCATCTTTCTTTCTCTAAACCCAAAAATTATAAAAAGTCATTTAGGTTAGTTTTCACCTTTAAATGTAATTTTCTTAAAATGAGAATAGTTAGGTGAATAGTTAAGTTTTCTTTTAATAAATAAACATTTCCTAACCTTTTTATTATAGCATATTTTTCTTTTATAAACTTTTCTTTTTTATTATTTTCATTTTCTTTAAGCCTTTAATTTCTCTTTTTTATGTAGCTATTATTTTCATTTGTAGGTAAGTTTTCTTTTAATGTAGAATTTTTTATTCATCTTTATATTTAGTATTAAATGCTTATCTAATATATGTTTATGCATGTTTTGGTTATTTTTTTTAAATGCATATTTAGAATAATTTAGCTTATTTTTGTAACGAATCCATGTTTAGGTAATTTTAGCATCTTTTAGTATATTTTGTTCTTTTAGGTAAATCATGATAATTAGCTTAGTTTTATAAAATTGCATGTGAACATGTTCTATGTATCCTTTTAATTAGAAATTGTATGCCCTAGAACTTAGGAGTTTACCTCTTTATCTGTTTTGATTTGGAGTGCTATGTACATATCTTATATATTTTTTATATTTAATTTTGGATATTCACTATTTGCCTTCATTTTCTTTAGTTACATGCATTTGAAAAATTTTATTAAAGAACTAATGATGATTAGTAGAGGCCAATCTTACGGTTGGAAGAGCGGGGTGCCTAACACTTTTTTCGATTCGTACCTTAACCCCCGAACTCTCTTTCTCTAGTTAACGTTTTAAAATATCAGTAGCCAATTTTATTTTTCTTAATTTTTCTCAAAAACTAAGTGGCGACTCTATTTTCAATAAAAAGAAATTTTCAAAATTTATTTTTCCAGGTGTTAAAATATTTTCAAAACATCTTTTGAATTCTCTTATTTTTGACCCCTAAATCCCAATGCCATAGTATTTTCTGGCGATTCCGTTGGGGACTGGTTTATAAATTCAAATAAGAGGGCTAGACTTGAAAACATCATTGGTTTTTAATAAAATTTCTCATTTGTATTTTTGCATGCATATGCATTGTTCTTCAACCCCCCTGCTTGGTCGACCGATGCCCTGAACGTTCATCTGTTTCGGGGATTGTTGGAAAGACGGGCAGCCCTTGTTGACTGTATGCTATCATAGGTGCAATAAAAGAGTTCGGACATATTATTTGACCATGTCCAGCACCACTCCAGACATGGGAGGTAAACACCCGACTCTATTCAGAAGGTATCCCGTTCGATTGACCAAAATCGGCCTTTTGCATATAGTGAACTTAGAACCCCCCAATTAGGTGCTGCTAACCCTAATAGGATTATGTGTTTTTCTTTATTGTATGTGTTGATTGTATATTGTTAGGATTGTTTGTTCGAATTAGACTAGTTCTTTCCCCGGGTTTGGCCCGAATTTTCTGTTATCCTTTGATTAAATTAGTTTTTCGCCTTCGAGTTCTTACTCGGGTTTCATCCTTCACCCTGATCAGTTTTTCACGCCGTAATTTTTCTCCCAGGGTCATGCCTGTGTTTTGTTTTAACACCTCTAGGATAGTCCCTCTCTGCTCCGGGTTCTTCTCGGATTGTCAGTTCTTCCCTATTGTTGTATCAGGCTTCTTCTCGGGGTCATGCCTGTGTTTCGTTTTGGACCTTTAAGATTATTTCTCCCCCTTTCGGGTTTTACTCGGGTTGCTAATTCTATATCCCGTTTTTAGTTTAAGCTTGCTTTCTTCAAACTCCTTTCTTTCGACCTATGTGAGAAAGTTTTTTTTTTCTACCGTTATGCTGCCAATTTTCGACATAGGTCGAACCAGCCTCATGAGGGTTAGAATAGTCTTTTTTTCAGAATGCCGTCCGCTTAGATAAAACATTTCCTCTAGAACTTGATTGATCTATCCCCTTTGGTACTCATCCTTGGTTTTCAGATGTTTAGTTGTTATGCTGGTGGTATGAGCCCGATAGGGGCATTATTTCAATTTCAGCTGTTTTGGGTATCTGGGATATTTACTGTCTGTTGTCTGAATTCTTTTGAAAAATGTCTGAGATTGGTTATTCTGCTTATGGGATTTAGGTTTTTCTGTGGGTTACCATTGATCCAGAAAGAGTACTGTCGACACGAGTTTGGGTAAGATCAGAATCAGGAAGACTTCGCAGAGTTTTTGAATCAACAGATATGGCAGAGAATGAAGTTAATCTGACAGCCCTGATGAAGGCTATTACCGAGATACAACAGGCTATGGAGCAGCAGACCCAAGCCCAAACTCAATGTCAGGCACAAATACAAGCAATTCAGGACCGTATGCTCGGTGTGAATGGACAGCCAGACAATACGAATGAGAATGGCGAAGATTTTTGGGATGACAACCAAGGACCCGAGATACCACAGGTTACTGTACCGCCTCGGGTTCCCCGCCCGATTGTGGTAGAAGATGAAAACGCAGCTCAGTCTAGGGAATTCGCGCTGGTGAAAAAGATTGACCAGATGAAAAAGGTACCGAGGAAAGCTAAAGGAGTGGAAGAATATATGCTGAATGTAGGTGGTTTGTGCCTATTCCCGGATGCAAAACTGCCTAAGAAGTTCAAGATGCCAGAAATGGAAAAGTTTAACGGCACTAGGGATCCACGTATCCACCT
>JAUMHN010410623.1:0-14476 GCA_032360265.1 Heliamphora ciliata
AAGACAACTTTCCTTAACGAAAGTCTTGACGAGTGTATCTATATGATACAACTAGACGGATTCATTGCAAAGGGCCAAGAGCACATGTTGTGCAGGTTTAAGAGATCTATTTATATATTTAAGTAGGCATCGAAGTCTTGGAACACTCGGTTTGATTAAGCTATAAAGTCTTATGGTTTTGATCAAAGTTCAGATGAGTCCTGTGTGTACAAAAAGCGTAACAGAAGCCTGGTGATCTTTCTAGTACTTTATGTAGATGATATCTTGCTCATCAGAAATGATGTAGGGACATTATCTACGTTAAAGTATGGTTATCTAGGCAGTTCAATATGAAGAACTTGGGAGAAGCCAGTCACATCCTAGGGAACAAGCTTGTGCGAGATCGAAAATAAAAGATGTTGGGCTTATCATAAGCAAAGTATATCTATGATATCCTTACTCGTTTTAGCATGCAAGATTCCAATAAAAACTTTTTCTCTTTCAGGCATGTAATCACTCTATCCAAGGATGAATATCCTAAAACACCTGATGAGATAGAGAAGTTGAAGGTGGTTCTTTATGCTTCGGCAATAGGAAGTCTCATGTATGCTATGCTTTGCACTAGACCCGACACCTGCTTTGCCGTTGGCATGGTTAGTAGATATCAGTCTAACCTAGGGCAGGAACATTGGACTGCGGTAAAAAATATAATCAAGTACCTGAAAAGGACTAAGGATTATACGTTGATTTACCAGGCAGATAGTCTAGTACATTTGGGGTACATAGATTCAGATTTTCAGCCAGACATAGAGCTTACATCAAGAGACAACCTTGCAGATCATTTACAAAGAGTTTACCGGCTAAGACTTTTGATAGTCAGGTAGAGGGCATGGGAGTAAGATGTATTGTAGCATAGTTTTGAGTATAAGTGAGAGATTGTTAGGATTGGTATACTGAAAATCATAGTTTTAGTATGTAATTTTATTTTTTAATAAAATTAATTTCTATTTTATGAAAATTTTTATGAGCAATGTATGTATATCATTTCTTAATGTTATGCATGGATGTCAGATATTCTGTATAATATTTAATCTAGTGTGTAGAGTACGGCTTGCACACAGAATGTCAAATTTTAGGTTCTTACAGAATATAAGTTTTATATTCATAGTTTAGATAAAAATGGACATACCATTGGTACGACTGTAGCACAGAGTTTTAATAGACCTGCCTTAGTTACGGAGAACAGATAATAGCGTTGTCTATTGTTCCGACTCCCAGTGATGTACACTTTGTGTGTATTGAACGGGATATTTTGGATAATTAATTTTATACTGACTATATAAATTAATTCACATCTCATGGTTATTATGAATAGTGCTTATCATGTTAATCCTAAAATAATTATTGATTTGCATATATTTAATATTCGTTGTTTTAATTCATTAGAGGGTGCGATCTTATATGCGTCTATATTTTTGGTGAGTTGGATAGCGGTATTATTTGTATGGCAAATACTAATTATGACGAAATTCACGTCCTAAAAAATTGAGATTGACGATACCCCCTTAAGGAAGCTTATAAGTATTGACCGTGCCAAACCCTGCAGGAAGATTTGATTATCCGGCGGGTAAATAAGTTAAACGGAAGGGCTTAAAGAATTTAAAGATTCTGATCAAATTAAATTGTCAGTAATTAAATTTAATTGGTGGGTATCGAGAATCTTAACGTGCGGAGAAATAGTAAGCATTTAATAACCGTAGTTCAATGCAAGAATGTCTTGAAATTATGAGTCAGAGTGCAATTATAGTTCTTTAGTGGTGTGAATTGTAATTCAATATTTTATAGAAATTGCAGAAATTGTTGCGTCTTTCCATAATTGCAGAAACTGCTTGTAGGTACCTGTGTTCTACTGGAAGTCTTACTCATAATTACTCCTCAGGTCCCTGCTGTAACCCTATATATACACGGGTAGATTGAACCAGTTTAAGATCATATTATGATATTATATTTTGTCTTTCAAGATAAAAGATATTTGAGTTCTGTTGGTACGAGTTCTCGATAGTCCGTAGTCTACACTACGTTCGAGGATCGTGTAAGGGCATACAGTAGAAAATCTGACAGGAGCTTCAACTCAGAATCAAATCGTAGTTGAAGAAATCGATCGACAAAAGGTCTTATTTTAAATTAACTTTGGTTGCACAGGTTTTGTGAGACCCTGACCCGTTCTATTTTTTTTTTAGAAATGATTAAGTGTTGATGGAGTGAGACTTAAAACTTGAGCTCAGTGATATTTTGAGCTTGGATACGAAGAAAGATTTGTTAAAGGAAGAATATGGGGCTCTAATGGATGTTTGGATAAAAATATGAGAAAAGTGTGTGAAGAAAAGAGACATACCTTTCCTAAATTGGTCATAACGTTTTGTACAAAATGAATCCTGGTATGGGGTTCAAACCATAGGAAAGTAGACTTCTGGGGCTTCAATTTGAGCACAAGAATGACCCTATTTGGAGTTCGGATGAAGGAGATATGCTTGTTCCAAGTTGGACCAATAGTGCAATCGCAAAAGACGGATCGATCGGTCCCGTGACGGATCGATTGGTCTGTGACGGGCAGAGGCTATGAATCTCGATTTTTGGGATCAAATCCTCATTTTCTCTTCTCTCCTCTCTCTCTAAAAGCTTAGGAGTGAGCTAGGGTTTAGTTTTGGAGGTCCTTGAGAGTTTTCATGTTCGTTGGGGTGAAGATCTTGCCATTTCCTTGCGCGAACAGCCGTTGGAGAGCGTGGATATGCGTTAGAAGCTCCTTTGAAGTTGTGTGTATTGGACTTTGGCGATTTGGAGCTCACGCGGGGATTGATTCTTGATGGAGGATCTCCCTTGAGGTAAGATCTTAACGACTCTAATGGTTTACTACGATTTGAGTTCAAATTTTTGAAACTAAGCTAAACCCTAATGGAATTGATATGTGGAATAAAAATAAAATATGAATTGGTGGGGGTTTTATATGAGTATTGTTGATTACTTGATAATATGAGTTGTTGATGAAAGGCTAAGAGGTTGGTAAAAATGAGAAGAGGTTTTGAAGAATTTTTTTATGGGATGGTTAAATAAATTTGTATTCGAATCAAAAGATTGAGACATAGAGATATGGATTTTCTTATAAATTGGTGATGGTGGGTTGATTTTATGAAGCATATGTTTAATTGGATGTGTGAGTTGAAATGTTGAATGAGATGATAAGGTGAAGTTTGAAATAAAAGAATAAAATACTTTGAGAACTTTGGCATTTAAAGAAATGATTATCCATGGTCTCAAGAAATTATTGTACAAAGAGGTTTTTGGATTGTTTTTGCTCCACATAAACTTTGCGTCCCGAGGGAGGTTTGGAATGATTTTTCTTTCTTTTTAAAGGTCGTTTCTTAGCAAATTTTTTTTAAAAAAAAAAGGTGCTAAAAGGCTTGTTAGTATAAAAAAAATCAAATTTTTGGCTTGAAAAGAAACCTAGAACAGGACAACTCGATAGACCGATCGATCGATCTATCGAGCGGTCTTTTGGTGTTCTCGGTACTCTTGTGCAGGCAAGAGACCGATCGATCGGTCTGGTTATCTTTCAAAATTTTGATGTTTTGCTTAAAATTTGGCTTTTTGAAAACTTTAAACCTAGCTTTTGGATTATTCACTACATTAGTTAAACCCTCAGTTGGGCGTATTTAAAAAGATTTTGAACTTATAATTTGTTTCGTTTTGAATCGTGTTGGTTTAAATGGGTTTTAATGGATATTGGTTTATAAAAATGGGTCTTTGAGAGATGTGGTTTGGTATGATTATTTCTTAAAATCCCTAGTCTTGGAAGGGAACATGGATTTTTGATGTATTTTTATATGTACATGATGGGTGCATCATTTTTAAATTTAAAAGATATGATTACTAGTGTCTAAGCTTTGTGTTGGTACTCTACGAAATAGGTAAATGAGATGTGATATATGAAACATAATATATTGGGGTTGCGATGCATATGACTTGAAATGAAATTTGAATGCTCAAACGGAATTTAATGAAAAAAATAAAATAAAAAATTTAATTTAAATATTTTTGATAATGTGTGAAATTAATTAGGAGAGGAACCAGTTGTGGGTTGGACTCCCAGGTTTGCAAAATTAAATGTTATAAACAAATAATGAACCGTACGGATGGATGTGATTTAAGTTGGCTTGGCGGGTCCGCGGTGAAAGACCGAAAACTTGCGCAAGATGGGGACCACGTGCTCACGAGTTAGCCCCCGAAACGTGGTATTGTGTCGTGGTGAGTTATAGAGCTATCTATTACACAATGGCTTCACATAGCCTATTGGGGGAATAGGGCGTGGTTTCTTTAAGTTGTGCCCAATACCGGTTCATTAGTTGTGATTGTGTCGTGGTGACTTATAGAGCTATCTATTACCCAATGGCTTTGAGTAGCCTATTAAGAAGTAATAGGGAGGGATTTCTATAAGCTGCACTCGACGCCAGTTTATAATGTGATATGGTTTTTGCGAAAAATTGGGTGATGAGAAAATAATATGGTTTTATATGAAAGAAAAGAATGTTTTGAAAAAGGCTTGTGGAAAGAACACACTGGTGTGCGTGGGAGTAAATAAATAAGTAATAATTTGTGAAATTTTCATTCTATTCCGGTTGCACCCATCACACCTTACTAATCATGCATAATACACGATTAGTCTTTATCGTACGAGTTTCGACTCATGTATGTATATATATTTATAAAACCATTTCAGGTTTCGAGGATTCGGGGCAATAACTAGGCAGAGGACGCTTGTGGGAGAAAAAGGCAGAAGATAGATCTAGTATTTCTTTGTATTTACATTATGATTGTACAGAAAGTAAACTGGATGATTGTAATGATATAAGTATTATAAATGAACTGTTGAAAGTTGAAAGTTTTGTTTGGCATTTGACACATATGTATATCTTTAGAGTAATGTTTTTACTATGGTCGGTTGAAGAAAACTAAAGGGTTGTTCTTAAGAAAGACTTTATTGATAGCATTTATGCGGAACTTTTTGGGTTGTGTTTATGGGTTCTCGGGGTTCGGGACGTTATAAATGGTATCAGAGCTCTATATTCGAATACCTAGGAGCCGTGGACAGTTAGGATGACCCTTCAAAGGGAGTTGTTTGATGAGAGTAGGCACCACTACACGACATGAATTGGGTGCTTTCATGGGTTTGTGATTAAATTATTTTGCACATGTTGTATGTTTATATGAGCATGGAGGTCAAGTTTTGGGGTGATGTGGCTTGCCAATTGGCGTCTGATCAACTAATTTGGGGCTCGAAATAGAAAAGCGTTTAGCCGACGTTCTTTCTATTAGAAATCTGAATTAGTTGCCCGGATTATTGCGTCACTCTAAGGCTTTTCCTCAGTATGTGAATATGTGTTGGTGTGATGTGACTAGGTGGTGGGTAGTGTGTAGCTTGGTTTTAGAAGGTTCAGTTGAGTTTAACATAGTTGGGAGTTATGATATCCTCATTATAGGAGTTATGCCCGTGCGGACTAAGATGAGTTAAGTCCAGATGGTGATGTGGGTTTTGAGAAAAAGACTTGGTGGTTAATAATCATGGTGGGTGTAAGACCGTGAGACGAATATTGATTGTTTAATGTGTCTTGTGCCCATATGAGCTGGGGTGACTGTAGTAGTTGTCTGTTGTGTGTTGTGCTACTAGTAGTCTGATGAATAAGTGTGGTGGGCTATGTGAAACCTCTTGGAGATTGTTTGTTGTGGTTGGATATGAGGTGTGATTCTGAGTACGTTAAGGATTATGCACATCATGAGCCGTGTACCCGGAGACTGGGTATGGATGGGAGCGTAATAATCTCTAGCCTATGATGTGTTAGAAAGTCTAAAATTAAATTGTGTTTGGGATGTCTCTTATCCTAAGGAGTGTTGATTGGTAGTCATAGTAGTGCCAGAGAATTTTGAAAGTCTGTGAATGACCGGTGATTTTCCTTGAGATGTGTTGCTAAGTTACATTCTACAATAGAAGTTGGAAATTGTATAATGGTAAGTTTGTGGATTGGAGATGTTGTCGACAGATAGATTCTTGAGTGATAAACACGTAAGTACGGAGATATGTGTATTGGTGAATGATGATTCGAGTTTGCTCGGAGAAAGGTTTTATGGCTAAGGTTGTTGTTCTCAAGATTAGGAGACTTTATGGAATACATGGTGTATGGCAAAAATTAGAGCGTGAGTATGTGAGATCGGTAGGGCATGTGGTAGATATTATCGGTGTGGTGGACCCGGTCTCTATAAGATGATGTGTTAATGGGTAGAGATCCTTTAAGCGGACGATAGCGGTGGTCTATATTTTCCTTAAAGTCTAGATGTGATGGTATTGTGTTACCCTAAAGGGGCAAGTGATAGGGCGGTGTCTTTGGTCTAAAGTTGGTAAGCGAGAATCATTTTGTTCATGTGGCTTGTAGTTGCCTTCATGGTTAGATAGTCGTGTGCCAGTGATACTCGTGTGGTGACATAAGAGACGAGTGATTTCGTTTGAGTGCTTTGATGGATAAACGGTGGGGGTCTCGTGGATGCATGAGATGCGTCGATGAGATATGGAGTGACCAATAGTTGAAATGTTTGAGTGAAGATCCGAGTATGAGGATCGGGTGTAACGAGGAATATATTCATTATGTACAGTAATTCTCAGAGGTAGTGGCATGGAGCGAGAGCCCAAAGCTGACTCGTGGTTTTTCCTAGTTGGAGAAATGTTTTGTGGTTGATTGACTAGTGTAATTATTTTCCTTGATAGGAATAAAGCGCTGGAATCGTATGAGTGTGGGTTCGCTTACTCGTGATTTCTTGAAAAGTCTGTTGCTTGATCTTGTAAATCCGAGTGTCTGGGTGAGGTTTCTGGAAATGTAATTTGGTTACATGAGATGTCGGTAGTTTTAGTTCTCATTGAGACAGAGAGAGAGAGTGATCTTAAGGAAAATTCAGTGATTGAGTTGTGTATGCGGCGAAATCCTCGCGTATTAGTTTTGTGAGGATCCTCCAAGAATGTAGACCCGTGGCTTGGTTGTTATCCTCGTAAGTAGGAGATCATGTTTGGGAATCGTGCTAGCTGCATGGGGTTTGAAAGGACCATGGAAGGGTTCGATAATGTGGTTGGGTCGATACTAAGATGGTGTTTCCTGGATGTGATATGTTTGGAGGTTGATTGTGTTCGACCTTGGGTTCAAAAGTAGGTATGTTGTTTGCCCAAGAGGACGAAGTGTGGAATAGTAAGGTTCAGCAATGCATTAAGCGGCTCGGATGGCGTAGAGCGATAGGCGAGGAACCATGTGTTAAGGTGTCGGCGACTGGTACATACCCGAGGACTGGAAGTGTGGGGAGCGTCTGCGTGGTTGTGGGAGTTATTGGTAACTTTGGATGGAAGGTCTCAGGATTGGGGTTTTCTTGTTTGGTGCCGTGTGCTTTCTATGTGGGTTGCTTGGACACCTGGCTCGAGGTTATGACATGGCTGTAATTTGCTTAATGGGAGTTAGGACAATGAAGCACAACCTTGTAAAGGGAGTATTGAGGCATAAAGTCTTCTATATAATGATTAACGGAGGATTGTTAACTGTTGTGTGTAGTTATGCTCGGTGGTGTAGGATCCTAATAGACTTTTGTGAGTTGGGGTTCGAATTGCTCAGAGTTCGTAAAGTCAAGGAATGGTCATCGACGGTAGTAAGTGTTATGTTTTGCGTATAAACATATGTTCGGATTGTGGTCCCGATAGTTTGGTAAGATATGAGTCAAGAAGGATCCGATGATTTTAGAGTTTGGGTTGGTATGACTTATCGAGATTAACATGATGGCTTGATTTGGAATGAGAAGGTCGTGATGAGTTTTATATAAGAAGACGTTGCTAAGAGTAAAAGACAAGTTTTGATTGGTTACTTGAAGAATAAGCCTTGGGCTTGAGAACTTTGCTATTGTGGATTTTAAGAATCGATGTATGTGTTGGTATCAAAGTTTGAGGTTGACGTCGGATGACAGTGATCCTGTTTGATTTAAAATTGATCAAAAAATTTAGAATCAACGATTTGAGAGTGACGTATTGAGTTGTGTAGTGGCGAGCTGTTACGCAAGAGATATGATTAGGTTTGAGTGGGTTAGTGGATACCTATGTTAATTTTATAGCTGTGATGCCGAGTTGATTTGTAGCAAGTAGAACATGTGGAGTTTTGTCTTGGATAATGGGGTGTTACCTAGCATTTCTCCATGGTGAGAATTATGGTTGACGATAGAGGATAGAATAAAGGACGAAGGTTTAGAGGAAAATCCTTCTTGTATATTCCAGGAGGATTAAGCGAGTTTTTCTCTGAAAATGGGCGTTTGTGCTGTTGATCATGGATGAGCATCTTGTCAGCATCAATAGCATGGCGATGTGATATCAAGTGGGTGGTCATCAGTTGATCATCAGAACAAGAGTAAGGTTTAGGTGTGAAAGGTGTGACTTCATGAGTTCGATGAAACATATGTCTCGATGCTTTGGTAATGGGAGTTGGATCTTGATTCGATGACTGATGGAGTGGTTTTTGACTTGAGCTTCAAAATTGAATTTTGAGGACGAAATGCTTTAAAGGGGGAAGAGTTGTGAGACCCTGACCCGTTCTATTTTTTTTTTAGAAATGATTAAATGTTGATGGAGTAAGACTTAAAACTTGAGCTCAGTGATATTTTGAGCTTGGATACGCACGAAAGATATGTTAGAGGAAGAATATGGGGCTCTAATGGATGTTTGGACAAAAATATGTGAAAAGAGTGTGAAGAAAAGTGACATACCTTCCCTAAATTGGTCATAACATTTTGTACAAAATGAATCCTGGTATGGGGTTTGAACCAGAAAGTAGACTTTTAGGGATTCAATTTGAGCACAAGAATGACCCTATTTGGAGTTCAGGTGAAGGAGATATGCTTGTTCAAAGTTGAACCAACGTGCAGTCGCAAAAAATCGATCGATCGGTCCCGCGACGGATCGAATGGTCTGTGACGGGCAGATGCTATAAATCTCGATTTTTGGGCTAAAATCCTCATTTGCTCTTCTCTCCTCTCTCTCTAAAAGCTTAGGAGTGAGCTAGGGTTTAGTTTTGGAGGTCCTTGAGAGTTTTCATGTTCGTTGGGGGTGAAGATCTTGCCGTTTCCTTGCACGAGCGACAATTGGAGATTGTGGATATGTGTTAGAAGCTCCTTTGAAGTTGCATGTATTGGATTTTGGCAATTTGGAGCTCACGCAGGGATTGATTCTTGGTGGAGGATCTCCCTTGAGGTAGAATCTTGACTACTCTAGTGGTTTACTACGATTTGTGTTGAAATTTTTGAAACTAAGCTAAACTCTAATGGAATTGATATGTGGAATAAAAATAAAGTATGAATTGGTGGGGGGTTTTATATGAGTATCGTTGATTACTTGATAATATGAGTTGTTGATGACAGGCTAAGAGGTTGGTAAAAATGAGAAGAGGTTTTGAAGATTTTTTTTATGGGTTGGTTAAATAAATTTGTAATCGAATCAAAAGGTTGAGACATAGAGATATGGATTTTCTTATAAATGGATGATGGTGGGTTGATTTTATGAAGCATATGTTTAATTGGATGTGTGAGTTGAAATGTTGAATGAGATGATAAGGTGAAGTTTGAAATAAAAGAATAAAGTACTTTGAGAACTTTGGGGTTTTAAGAAATGATTATCCATGGTCTTAAGAAATTATTGTACAAAGAGGTTTTTGGATTGTTTTTGCTCCATATAAACTTTGCGCCCCGAGGGAGGTTTGGAATGGTTTTTCTTTCTTTTTCAAGGTTGTTTCTTAGCAAATTTTTTTTTAAAAAAAAAGTGCTAAAAGGCTTGTTAGAAAAAAAAAATCAAGTTTTTGGCTTGAAAAGAAACCTAGAACAGGACAACTCGATAGATCGATCGATCGGTCTATCGAGCGGACTTTTGGTGCTCTCGGTACTCTTGTGCACGCAAGAGACCGATCGATCGGTCTCTTCACCGATCGATCGGTTTGGTTATCTTTCAAAATTTTGATGTTTTGCTTAAAAGTTTGGCTTTTTGGAAACATTAAACCTAGCTTTTGGATTATCCACTACATTAGTTAAACTATCAGTTGGGCGTATTTAAAAAGGTTTTGAATTTATAATTTGTTTCGTTTTGAATCGTGTTGGTTTAAATAGGTTTTAATGGATATTGGTTTATAAAAATGGGTCTTTGAGAGATGTGGTTTGGTATGATTATTTCTTAAAACCCTTAGTCTTGAAAGGGAACATGGATTTTTAATGTATTTATATATGTACATAATGGGTGCATTCTTTTTAAATTTAAAAGATATGATTACTAGTGTATAAACTTTGTGTTGGTACTCTATGAAATAGGTAAATGAGATGTAATATATGAAACATAATATATTGGGGTTGTGATGCATATGACATGAAAAGAAATTTGAATCCTCAAACGGAATTTAATGAGAAAAATGAAATGGAAATTTTGATTTGGATATTTTTGATAATGTGTGAAATTAATTGGGAGATGAACCAGTTGTGGGTTGGATTCCCGAGTTTGCGAAATTAAATGTTATAAACAAATAATGAACCGTATGGATGGATGTGATTTAAGTTGGCCTAGCGGGTCCGCGGTGAAAGACCAAAAACTTGCGCAAGATGGGGACCACGTGCTCACGAGTTAGCCCCCGAAACGTGGTATTGTGTCGTGGTGAGTTATAGAGCTATCTATTACACAATGGCTTTGCGTAGCCTATTGGGGGAATAGAGAGTGGTTTCTATAAGCTGTGCCCAATACCGGTTCATTAGTTGTGATTGTGTCGTGGTGAGTTATAGAGCTATCTATTACCCATTGGCTTTGAGTAGCCTATTAAGAAGTAATAGGGAGGGGTTTCTATAAGCTGCACCCGACGCCGATTTATAGTATGATATGGTTTTTGCAAAAAACTGGGTGACGAGAAAATAATATGGTTTTATATGAAAGAAAAGAATGTTTTGAAACAGGCTTGTGGAAAGAACACACTGGTGTGCGTGAGTGTGTGCGCGGGAGTAAATAAATAAGTAATAATTTGTGAAATTTTCATTCCATTCCGGTTGCACCCATCACACCTCAGAAATCATGCATAACACACAATTAGTCTTTATCCTATGAGTTTCGGCTGATGTATATATATATATAAAACCATTTCAGATTTCGAGAATTCGAGACGATAACTGGGCAGAGATGCTTGTGGGAGAAAAAGGCAGGAGAAAGATCTAGTATTTCTTTGTATTTATATTATGATTGTACAGAAAGTAAACTGGATGATTGTAACGATATAAGTATTGTAAATGAACTGTTGAAAGTTGAAAGTTTTGTTTGGCATTTGACACATATGTATATCTTTAGAGTAATGTTTTTATTATGGTCGCTTGAAGAAAACTGAAGGGTTGTTCTTAAAAAAGTCTTTATTGATAGCATTTATGTGGAACTTTTTGGGTTATGTTCATGGGTTCCCGGGGTTCGGGACGTTACAGGTTTTATTTTGATCGTTCGTCGTCAAAAGTTTTATCTGGAGTCCGTTTCGGCGTTTTTCCGTCTAGTTAATTTTTTTCCCGAAAATCGTTTACAAAAACAATGATCTTGGTAGTTTTGCCTCCAACATAGAGAACCTTGGTGAGTTTCTAAACATGATTTGAAAAATCTAGATTTTCAAACTCTGGAAGTTGTTTTACAAAAACTTCCTCAGAAATAAAACTATTTAGATAGGCCCTTTTGACATCTATTTGGTAAAGTTTAAAATTTTTAAAGCATGCAAAAGTAAACAACATCCTAATGGTTTCAAGTCTAGCCACAGGAGCAAAAGTTTCATCAAAATTGATATTTTCTTCTTAATTATAACATTGGACTACCAATCGAGATTTGATCGTAAGAATTACTCCATTCTCATTTATTTTATTTCTGAAAACCTATTTTGTACCAATGATAAAATGATCCTTAGGTCTTGAGAGTCCAAACTTTATTTTTTTAAAATTAATTTAGCTCTTCCTGCATAGGTAAGATTCAAAAGTCATCATTTTTAGCTTCCTCAAAATATTTTGGTTCACTCTGAAAAAGGAATGCTAAATTAGCATAAACATTATGTAGAGAAGATCTAGTTTTTATACCATGACATTTTGGATTACCATGTATTGGAGGCAAGACTGCCAAAATCTTTATTTTTATAAACTATTATCTAAAAAAATTAACTGGACGAGCAAACGCTAAAACGAGCTCCAGATAAAACTTTTGGTGATGAACGGTCAAAATAAAACCCGTGCATCCGAAGTTAATTTAGAAGAATACATTTTGACCGGTCGAATCTTCAACTATGAATTGAATCTAAGTTGCAGCTCCTGTCAAATCTTTTACTATATTCTCTTATGTGATTCCCGAACGTAGTACGGGCTACGGACTATCGAGAACTCATACCGGTAGAACCTGGACAACTTTAGTCTTAGAAGACAAGTTATGAAACTAGCTCAGCCTACTTACATATTTATAGGGTTACAGTAGGGACCTGGAGAGTAATTATGAGTAAAACTTTTAGTAGAACACAAACACGTATCAGTAGTTTTCGTAATTAAGTAAACCTCATGGCGGTATCTATAATTATTGAAAACCAGCAGCGGTTTCTATAATTTTTATAAAACACTGAATTACAGTTCACACCACTAAAGAACTATAATAGCATTCTGACCCATAATCTCAAGACCATTTTGTATTGAGCTCCAGTTATTAAATACTTACTATTTCTTCCCACGTTATGATTTCTGATATCCACCAATTAAATTTAATTACTAATAATTTAATTTAATTTGCATCTTGATATTCCTTAAACTTTTTCGCTTAACTTATATTCTGTAAGAACCTAAAATCTGAATTTTTGTGTGTAAACCGTATTCTATACACCAAATTAAATACCAAACAAAATATCGGGTATCCATGCATAACATTAAAAAAATGATACACATACATTACTCGTAAAGATTCTTATAAAATAGAAAATTAATTTTATTAAAATAAAATTAAATACTAAAAACATGATTTTTAATATATCAAACCTAACAATCTCCTACTTATACTCAAAATTATACTGCCATACATCTTACTCCTATGCCCTCTACATAACTATCAAAAGTCTTAGCCGATAAACTCTTTGTAAAAGGATCTGCATGGTTGTCTCCTGATGCAATTTTGGTCACAATAGGATCACCTCTCTATACAATTTCTCGTATCAGGTAATACTTACGCTCAATGTGCTTGCCTTTCTTATGGACCCTTGGCTCTTTCGAGTTTGCAACTGCTTCGCTATTGTTACAGTAAAGTGTAATAGCCGACTGAACAGAAAGTACCACCTCTAGATCTAATAGGAAGTTCCTAAGCCAAACGGCCTCCTTGGCTGCTTTAGAAGCTGCCACATATTCAGCCTCCATGGTGGAATCAGCAATGCAAGACTGCTTGATACTCCTCCAACTTATTGCTTCACCTCCTAAGGTAAACACACATCTTGAGATAAACTTATGGGAATTCCTATCAGACTGGAAATCTGAGTCTATGTACCCTAAAGGTACAAGACTATCTGCCTGGTAAAGTAACATAAAATCCTTAGTCCTTTTCAAGTATTTGATTATATTCTTTACCGCAGTCCAATGCTCCTGCCCTGGTTTACACTGATATCTTCTAATCATGCCAACGAAAAAGTAGATGTCGGGTCTAGTGTAAAGCATAGCATACATGAGGCTTCCTACTGCCGAAGTATAAGGAACTGCCTTCATTTTCTCTATCTCATCCAGTGTCTTACGACACTGACCCTTGGATAAAGTAATTCCATGCTTGAAATGAAGAAACTTTTTCTTGGAATCTTGCATGCTAAAATGAGTAAGGATAACATCGATATACTTTGCTTGTGATAATGTGACAATCTGGTACGTATTTATTTTATTTGTTGATCTTCGCTTTCGGTTAAATATTAGAATATGAATTTAAATGATATGGAGGTCCGTAATCAAATTAATGAGTTGAGGAATGATCCTTAAGATATAAAATAATAATTAATATTAACAACATAATTATGGAAAAAATTTAAATGAGATAACAAGAGTGAGGTTGGAGATTTGAGTTTAATTTAAGAGAAATTGCTGAGATTCAGGTTCAGGAACCACCGCTCGAGCGGTGGGGGTCCGCTCGAGCGGGCTATCGGGATAAATTTAGAGAATTCTCGAACCTGGGAGAAAAATCAAGAGAATATCTATATACATATATACATTTATTTATGGCCCTTCTTATCCACGTGAGTTCATCCTCCCCTTCTCCTATTTCTCTTTTTCTCTCTCTCTCTCTCTCTCTCTCTCTCTCTCTCTCTCTCTCTCTCTTTCTCTCTCTCTTCTTGAGAGAAAACACACCCAAATCCTCAAACACTTACTTTCCACC
>JAUMHN010410632.1:0-14470 GCA_032360265.1 Heliamphora ciliata
TGGGGAGAATTCAGTGCATTTGATAATTAGAAACTTAAGACATAATTTGAGTTAGGGCCGGGAGTTCAGTCAGGACCTTTAGTGGAATAAGATCTGGTTCGTACGAGAAACGATCTAACTCGGAGACAGAGTTAGGATATCCAATTTTCTCATACGGTTAGCTCGAGTCCTATACTTCCTCATGATCCCTTATGTAACCCATTATACGCATGGATAATTTTCTTATCGGTTTCGGTTATTATTTAATTTAATTTGAATGCCGATTTTGCCGCCGGGGACATTCAAAAAATAAATTGAATTGTTGGAGGACGGTTTTGGAATTTGGCACACCTAGGGATCACTCCCTAGGTGGCCGGCCCTAATGGAGGGAATGAGAATTTGGTTTTAGATAGATATGTATCTCTTTCTTATTTTATGGGATAGAAAGATACATATATCATATATATCCTAAGAAATATATGCAAATATATAATAAGAGGCTAAACCTAACCCTAATCCTTAACCAAGCCGCCGCCCCCTCTCTCTTTTGGCAAATGATTTTTGCGTTTTAGAGACAAGTGTGAGAAGAAACCGAGGAAAAAGAAGAGCTATTCGATCGGAATCGGTGCCCACACCCCGTGATCGTCGTAGTGTGTCCGGGACATACATGAGAAGGTGGCAAGGTCGTCTACAACGTCTTTGGGATTTCTTGAAATTTTTTGACAAGTTTCATAAAGGTATAATGCTAGTTAGATTAACATTGTTCTCGATTTTTCATGAAAAATGCACACATTGTTTTTTACGGTCACGACGTCGGTTCAAAATTTTTTTTCGCTCCAACGTAGAATAGTTTAGTTTATTTTACCAACAATTCATGTTCAACTATATTTTGTTCTTTTATGCAAACCATGATTGTTTAGGTCATTTTTTTGAAATTACATGTTTCCTTTAGGATTTTCTTTTCTTACTTGCCTTATTTGTTGGAGTGCTATGTACATATACGTATTTTTCATATTTAATTTTGGATGTTCTCTCTTTGCCTCCATTTTCTTTATGTGCATGCATTTGAGAAATTCTATTAAATAACCAATGATGATTAGTAGAGGCCAACTTTATGGTTGGACGAACGAGGTGCCTAACACCTTCTCCGATTCGTACCTTAGCCATCGAACCCTCTTTCTCTGGTTAACATTTTCAAGATTAGTAGCCATTTTTATTTTTCTTAGTTTTTCTAAAAAAATTAAGTGGCGACTCCATTTTCAATAAAAAAGAGTTTTCAAAGGTTGATTTTCAAGGTGTTAAAATATTTTTCAAATATCTTTGAATTCCCATATTTTTGACCATTTTTCAAAACACCTAAATTCCAACGCCACAGTCCCACTTGGGGCAAGTCAACTTTCCTTTATTTTCAAGCCATAGGATTGGTCTAATTGCTACTAACACCCTTCCGAATTCTTGATAAGTGTATCATAGGCCCAAATAACCACACATCTGTCCCTGAGCTCGGCTTTCGAGGCATCCCGATGTGTGCCGCTCGGCTCTCTATGCTGAGCTCTCACCTCCCTAGGTCCTCCAAAATTCGTTTCTTCAAACCTCGGCCAGTTCCTCTAGAGCTCGGCCCTCCCTAGCCAGGAATGAGAACTTGGGTAGTACTCCACGTGCACTCCAGCTACACATGGTTAATACGTGATCCCCCTCAAATTAAATGTACACTATTATGATTATATCCATGATTATATATATAGGTATATATGTATATTTATTATTATATATATTTTTATTATTTTTAAATAGGTATTATGAAGTATCATGATTTGTATTAAATTTGTAATGGTCGTAATTGACAATTTATTAAGGCAATTAGTATTATAATTATTTATTATTATTATCTATTTTGTTTAATTAATTGTATTATTTTTTTCTTTTTTTTCATTTATTCTATTCTCTTACTAAACCTGACTCCTGAGGCAAAAGTTAACCTAATGCATCCCATGTATTTATACTGATTACACATCTCAACGGAAACTCAGTATTTAACCAATTAAAGTTCAAATAATTGCATCCGATTAACGGTTGTTTTAAACCCATCGGTTATGTATTAAACCCACCGGTTATGTATTCTTTTAATAAGTTATTATTTTAATTATATACAAATATGTATGTGTATGTATATATATATTAAATGGGTATAATGAAACATCATAATTTTTGCATTTAACTTGTAACGGTCATAACCGAAAAGTCATTAGTGTAATTATTGTTTTAATTATTTATTATTTATTTATTTTATTTAATTAATTATATTATTATTATATTTTTTATTATAATTAATCATCATTAGTGTCGTATTAAATTTTCGTTTAACTGCTATACTTATGTGCGTAACGATTGTAATTGAAAATTTATTAGCGCTATCATTATAATAATTATTTATTCATTTAATTTAATTAACTTTTTTTTTGAGATACTACATTTATAGCAAAAGTTGTAGGTGTTTAGAGTAGATTATAGTTTATAACTAAAATTAGTATAAAAAAACTAAAAGTTATAATAGGAAGTTTTGCCAAACACCTATGTTGTAAAGAGTCAAGTCCCAACAAGACTCGGGTGTTTAAAAATCGATAGAATCATTAAATTGGTTTAAATCAATTCAAATTGAATGATTTAATACTATTTTTTTGGTAAACAATTTAATTCTGATTTTAAATAATTAGAAATCATTTTTTATGATTCGGTTCACGAATTTACCTTCAAAAAATTGTATAGAACTGAATCGATCCGTTACCTATTAATACAATTTATATTATGTATTATATATAAAAAAAACTTAAAAAATACTATTTATGTTATTTTGCATCTTCTCTTTTTGTTTATTTTTTCTCTTTTATTATTTATTTTTTATAACATCGTAATGCTATTAATTCATAAACTATTGTTAATAGATGAAAGATAATAAAATATAGCTCATAATTTGCAGATATGGGTGATCTCTTTGTAAGACTTTGAAATAAGTGCGAAAATAAAATGTAAAGCAAAATAATATAAATAAAGAAAATAAAAATTTAATAGAAAAATTAAACAAATAAATATATAATTTTTTATCATAAAGTTGGCAAAAATACTTACCCTACATATGATTCGATTCTGATTCTTAAACTCTTACAACCGTTCAAAATGGTATGATTCTTGATTTAGTTTAAAATCAAATCAAATCGAACCGTGAACACACCTAAATAGGACCTGACCAATTTAGTTAAGTTAATTTTAGGTCTAAAATGGATTTAATTTGATGATTTAAATAATTTATTTTATTGTTTTTAGTGTATTAAAAATAAAATTAATCAAATATAGTTAAGTACCTAAACAAATTATATTTGTGTTGAAGTAAATGATTGGCGACGTTTCAATTCTATTTATTTTTTAATAAAAATATAATGAAAAAATTAATTAAAAGTCTCATTTAGGAGACTTGTATTCCACCAAATCTTAATCACTTTTTGAATATTTCAATAAGTCCTGCTTTTTTAAAATTATTAAATATTTTGACAAATATGCCCTTGTTCCCCAAACCTATCTCACGCTCCTTGTTGTGCCCTATCTTTCTCTTTCTCTATTCCTCTGGTAGCCTCACCACCAGATTCGTTGCTCTCATCACCCCTCGCCATGGATGGCGACGACGACAACGAGCAACAAAGGGATGACATGAGGACGACACGGCCAACAGAGGGAGGACATGAGGATGTCGATCTCTTAGGAGGACGTGAGGACACAGACCTCCCAATCGTTGAACTTCTTCTCCCAGTCGTTGAGGATGCAATCTCCTTGTCTGGCCT
The DNA here is from genome assembly GCA_032360265.1 of Heliamphora ciliata. NCBI lineage: Eukaryota > Viridiplantae > Streptophyta > Magnoliopsida > Ericales > Sarraceniaceae > Heliamphora > Heliamphora ciliata. The sequence continues at coordinate 3,813 of JAUMHN010410632.1, forward strand.
TGTAGCTCTGTGTATGTGTGCGCGCGCGCGCGTGTGTGCATGCGTGCGTGGTGGTGGTGGTGGTTGTGGTATGGTGTTGGTGGTGTGTGTGTGTGTGTGTGTGTGTGTGGTGGTAGTTATGGTCTAGTGGTGGTCTGGTCTGATGATGTCTCATTTCTTGCAATGACTCATTTCAATAATAATGATACATTTGTAGTTATATAAATGAAATATTTCATTTGTTCAAAAATAATAAGACATTTACACATTTACATAAACATTAATTTGAAAAATGTCTCATTTACATAAAATATCTCATTTTGAAAAATGAGACATTTGTGATAAAATGTCTCATTTGTTCAAGAAATGTCTTTAGAAATTTCATAACAAATGAGACATTTGATAATAATGTCTTATTTTTAAATTCAGAACCAAAATGAGATATTCATAACAAATAAGACATTTCAGATCTATAACGAGAATTTCTTGATTTCTTATCTATTTTCGATAAATCTAGTGGTGGTGGCAATATAGAGTGGCAGCGGTGATGGTGGTGGCGGCGTCGGTGGTGGTGGTGGCGGCGGCGGGGGCAGTGGTGGCGATGGTGGTGTTGGCTGCAGTGGTGATGGTGTTGGCGGTGATGGTGATGATGGTGGCGGCGGTGGTGCTGGAGAGTGGTGTTGGCGATGGTGGGTAGTGTATGGTATATTAGGGGTAATTTTGGTATGAAAAATATAAAATATGATTTAATGGAATATAATTCTTAGATGAGACTTATTGAAATAGAAATCTCTTAAATAAGACCTAGCCCGAAATCTCCCAAATAAAATATAATTTGTTCAGATACTCAACGATATCTAATAAACTTGATTTTTTTGCATAAATAATCTAAATGCTAAAAACAATATAATAAATGACTAAAATCATCAAAATGTACCTATTTTAAGACCGAAATAGACTCAACTAATTACTAGAGCCGAGATGCTTGAATATATATTTTTTCCTTTTTGAAATCAGTATCAAACTTTCTATCGGAACTTCTATCTGCTTATAAATTAAAATTAATTTTTTAAAACTAAAAAAAAATTGCTTTTGTGTAATTTTAGAACATGAAACTAAAACTGTAAACGTAAAAGCTAAGGCAGTGTTTGGGATAATTTAGAAGGCTTTTAAAAAAATTATTATTTTTTGAAGATTTTGTCATATTTTGTTCGAACTTTTTTTATTTTTAAAATCTTCTACTTATAAAATATCTAAAAAAATTAAATTACATAATTAAAGTTAAATGCATGTACTGACTTTTTTAGTACACACATTTTCTCTAATTTTTTTAGTATAATGTTAACAATTTAATAAAATATTGTATTAAAAGAAAGTGTTAGGAATTTATTTATAATATTAATTATATTAAATTTTATATATTTTTGTGACAATTCAGGTTGTACAAGTATTGTAAAACTTCTAGTTGGTTTAGAATTCTTTTAGTTGGATGACTATAGAACTCCTAAGTTATTTGATTTAATTAAGTCATTTAGCTGAGTTGTAAGTCTTAGTTGGATTATAAGTCTTTTATTAGAATATTGTTCATGCTAAAAGACTAAAGTACAACACAAGAAACCAAGAGTACCAGCCAATGACGCAGGTTCACACAAGAGCAGAAAGCAAGCTGGCACATGACTGCTCGAGCAGTCTCAAGTGTGCTCGAGTGAATCCTAGACAGTTTTAATTCGATTGAAACTCCAATTGTCTGGTTTTGAGACCTATATAAACGATCATAGGCCAACCACAAAAATTAACTTCTGCACTTCAATAATCATAGATTCTAAAGCAAAATAGAAATTCTATTCGAGCTCTAAAAGTTTTGAGATTGTTCGTGTTCAACTTAGCAGACGTTCTGAGTTTACCGACGGAGGATTCTGCCGGTGTGAAAGTATTGAGGATTCAATACTTATGAAGTTTCGAGAATTCGTTATTGCGGTGACTAAGCGGAGAACGATGCACGTAGATTCGGCAAGATAGCTTAAGGTATTTGAATTGAGGATTCGATCAAAATCTGTAAGTGGATGTTTTTTAACTATTCAATTGGTCAGTGTTTGATTTACCTGGACTATGATTAATCCCGTAGTCTTTTATCCAAGTTGGGTTTTCTACATAAAAAAATCATGTGTGTTAAGTTTGGATGTTTAATTTTTACTTCTCGCATTTCACGATATAGATTGATTAAAAACGTAAAAAGAATAATTTTTTAATTGGTTTGATTAAAAAATATAGAAATAATTTTTTCAATTGGTATCAGAGTGGGTTTATTATTTTCAAAAATATTTTTTTTGATTAAAAAAAAGGGGTTATAATTTTTTTTGAGTAAAAATAATTTTTTCAAAAATAGAAGTTTTTTTCTTTTTTGAAAAACGGTCCTTATCAATCTTAATAATGAAATTTTCAAGAGAAAGAAACTCAACCATTAGATTACTCATGTTAGATGGAGGAACTTACCCTTATTGGAAAGCTCGAATGAGAGTTTTTTTGAAATCTATCAATGAAAGAGTTTGAATTTCTGTTATTAATGGCTATACCCGACCTACTGTCAAGTCTAGTGACAATTTTATTTTAAATCTAACTAAACAATGAGATAAAAAAGATTTTGAAAATATAAGTTGGAATAGTAAGGCTATCAATGCTATCTTTAGTGGTGTCACACCGGAAGAATTTCGACGAATTTGCACGTGTGAAATTGCTAAAGAAGCGTCGAATATCTTTGAAATTACTCATAAAAGTACTACAATTGTAAAATTTTTAAAACTTTAAAGGCTCACGACCAGTTTTAAAACTTTAAGAATGGAAGAAAGTGAGACATTTGATGATTTTTATGCAAAATTGAGTGATATTATGAATTCTTATTTTATACTTGGAGAAAAAATTTCAGAATCTCGTATTGTTCGAAAAATTTTACGGTCTCTACCTGAAAGATTTCAACAAAAAATAATCGCCATTGAAAAAAGCAAAGATATTGATTTTCTTAAAGTGAAACAGTTGATTGGAAACCTTCAAATTTATGAGTCGACTCTACGTCAGCCTAAAAAATTGAAAGGCATTGTTTTAAAAACTTCAAAAGTTGACATATAATCTACTGATGATGAGATGGACTTTGACTTTGAAGTTATAAATTCTATTAATAAAAAATTAAAAAAATTTGTTTTAAATAAAAAATCTAACTTTAAGGACAAGTCTAGAAAACTAGTGACAAAAGTAAAAATATTGCAAAAAATGAGAAATTTTTTTCAAAATATCAAAACCAAACGATACAGTTTTTTGAATGTCAGGGGTATGGTCATATTGCTCATGATTGTCCAAATAAAAAGAAAAAGAAAGAAAAGGTTTTTTTTTTGTCATGTGGGATGATGCTCTGTTTAGCAGTCAAATGGCCTAAATATGTATAGTCGACCAAGACTGCTTGATGATGGGCTATGATGTAGCATCAGACTACACCGGGCTTATCGTAGACGCAACTTCAAAGGATGTCAACAACTAGTCCTTAACTTTTTGTACTTTGCATGATGTAAGTCCCGAGTTAGAGTCTGAGACTTGGTAAGATTTTACCTTGTCTTGATTAGTTGGATGTTGAGACTGAGGGCACGTCTATTGGCACATCCTTCTCTTTTCTCTCTTTTGAGTTTGTAATTCCTGCTTTTTTTGAAATCAATGAAATAAACGAGGATTCTGATTACTCTGTTGTGTTTGATTTATTTTGTACGCTTTCTAAAAATTTTGAATTCAAAGGGGATGTTCCTGAAGAAATAAAAGCTTTAATAAAAAGAGAAGAAGAAATGTGTGCCTAACCAATAATTGAAGAAACTTTGTCAATAAATCTGGGTAATGAAATTCATCCACAAATTGTTCAAATCGATTCCTCTTTATCTTCTGTTGAACTTGAACAATTAATAATTTTATTAAACGAATTCAAAGATGACTTTTCATAATCATACGAGGATATGCTTGGAATTGATCCCGAAATTGTCTAACATTGGATTCCTTTATACCCTGATGCCAAACCAACCAAGAAGAAGTTGAGAATGATACGGCCAGAATGGGCACTAAAAATCAAAGACGAAGTCATTAAGAAGATCAACGCAGGGTTCCTCATGGTAACCAAGTATCCCAAATGGGTGGCCAACATAGTGCTAGTCTTGAAGAAGACCGGGCGGATCGGAGACTGTGTAGACTTCTAGGATCTCAACAAGGCCAGCCCTAAGGATGATTTTTCGTTGCCACACGTTGACGTTCTGGTAGATAGCACTGTAGGGTACGCTCTCTTGTCAATTATGGGCGGCTTCTCCAGGTATAAGCAGATCTTAATGTACCCTAAAGATAGAGAAAAGACGACATTTATAAGACCCTGGGGGACGTTTTGCTATCATATAATGTCATTTGGTCTAAAGAATGCAAGGGCAACCTATGAAATGGATGCTACTACATTATTACATGACATGATACATAAGGAAGTCGAGGTGTACGTAGATGAAATGATACATGCGATTAAAGGTAAAAATAAATAAGAAAGGCCTGAGGGCCAAAGCAACCAATGTTGTGGCCATGATAAAATAAGTCACAAAACTGGTGGCCGGGACAAATATAGGGTTACTGCAAGAAAAAAAGATGCAAAAAGGCACGACTATGACAGCCAAAAGTTGCGACCAAGGTATTTTTGGGGTCCAGAAAGGTATTCAATCATACAAAAGCCAAAACAAACTCAAATGAATGGGACACTCGGGACAAAGACCGTAGCCCACTGTATTAAGGATAGATATACCACCCTTCATCCCATAAACAAGCAATAACTCTAAATAGAATACACAAGATATAAAAAATGAACAACAGAATGCTTAAAACACATTTTCATATCACCGGCCTCACAAAATATCACGACCGTGGCAAAAAGATGTCACGGCCGTAACAAAAATGAAAAAAAAGACGCGGTCGTCATATTTTCATAACTTTAGAACATGCAGATATGAAGGTGTACAAAATGGAGACCGTGATCCATTTGGTTTAGGCCAGATTGCCATTCATTACCCAACAGGAGGACATACAGAGGTGCAGAAAGGAGAAAATGCTAAACATAGCAATAAAAGGATATATAACCATGAAATAAACGAATATTAGAGAGTTTTAAAGAGAGTTTTCACGTTTTTTGCCTTAAAAATAATATCACGGTCGTAATATTATGATGTTGCAGCCGTGAAAAAGGAAGGCATAAATGTGTCGACCCTTATAAAAAGAGCACAGCCGTGACTATGGGTTTAACAAAACATACGGCCGTGACATGAAAAGGTCGCGGCCGTCATGTTCCAGAACCTCAGAAAGCTTTTGATGTGCTCAGTGTGCTTGTAACCATCGAAACAGAATGAAAACGAATGTAAATATACAAAACAGAGAGCTATAAATACACTATTAGTAATGAAAAGCTTCAAGGAAACAAATGCTTACGTTGAAATAAATGATAAATAAGCAATAAAAATAATGAAAACTTTATCCACGACACCCTCGAGGGAAGAAGATGAGGGTTTAAGGTTACCTTGTGTGAATATCTACCTCGAATGGCCCATCGGGGGTAAGAATATGATACCTCTAAGTCAATATATGTGCTCCAAGAACTCCTCTGAGGCAAACGAGAACACGAATGAGGCTCAGAAAGTATAGAACAGATGGGAGAATATTGGGTTGGGGAGTATTTTGGCAGAGCTTGGGCCTCCAGGTGTTTCTTCTCTTGTTTAAGCTTGGAAATGACGCCTATTTATAGGCAAGGCGAACAACACAGACTCCTTCTGGGATGCTGCAATCTATCCAAAAAGCAGTAATAGTGACGACCGCTACCTTTTTGCTTTTGTACAATGACGGCCGCGACCTTTATGGTGGTGAAAAGGACAACCACGACTTTTAAAAGTCACGGCCTGAATAAACAAGTGATGGCCGTGACAAAGAAGTTCATGGCTTGGTTTAGGGTTTGCAAAAAGGTTACAGCCGTGAGAACAAGGACACAACCTGAAGGTTCTTAGGGTTTTTCCTTGGATTTTAAGCCATATTCGTGATTTTTCTTGCTTAAAAGTATTCTCGAGCATGATTCTCATACTTTCGTCATTGTAGCGCATTTAAGACGGGTGCCTATGATTCGACTTGGTCAAATTGGGGTGTCTACAGTTGTCCCCCTTTGACAAAACTTGCAACAACTCATGGTGTAAGTAAATGTCAAAACTCCAAAGACAAACCGATTGAACAAGCTGCCAGTCTTAAGCACAAACAAAATATGCAGAAAAGCGTAGTCGAACCCAAATTTTCATCGAGCCTCTTATGTACCCCCATTGTAAAGGATCAGATCGGTCGTAGTTCGTAAGGCAATGCATATGATGCAAATATGCTAATCATGATGCGTGACAGGTATGGTGCAATGCAAACAAGTACGATGCAAGAAAATTTTAAGGTCACAACACGGACCAAGGAATCATCAATTAGTTTTAGGTCGTGAAAGGACCAATGAGGCTAAGGGCTACTTAGGGTCATGCGGGGACCGGTAAGTAAGTTTAAGGTCATGAGGAGGACCGACAGGTCATTTGAAGGTCATGAGAGGACCGAACTCTTAGGGGAGCAATTTTAGGTTATGCGAGGACTAATAAGTCAATTTAAGGTAATGAGGAGGACCGATCGTGAGGTTTAGGACTTCCAGAACATAAAGAAGAGCTAACAAAGGGTCTTTGATTCGTTCAAAAATCCACACAAGGGAAGTTCTAATGTCTAAATAGGTGGGGTGCACAAAACAAAATGGCAGCCGTTACTTTTGGGTGTAACGGCTTGTACAATTTTGCACTAAAGAGATGGCGGCCTGAGCATAAAGTTCATGGCCTTGAGAAACGTTTTAATAAAGGTTACAGCTGTGGATAAGAAATGTTACAGCATGGGTCAAGTTTTTACGGCCGTATGTTTTAAAGTTTTTGAACCTCGCGGCCACGAGGTCGATGACAGAACATAAGTTTTGAGACAGATTCAAAATTCTTCATTCGTATGAAAAATCAAACAGCTCTCTCTTCTCTTCTTTGACTTTCTCTCTCTTGGCTCATGCTCTTACTCTTTCTGTCAAGCTCTCTCTCTCGACTTCCTCTCTCGACTCTTGTTCTCACTCTCTATCTCTCTCACTCTCTCTCTTGACTTCCTCTCTCGACTCTTTCTCTCTCTCTCTCTCTTTCTCTCTCTTGACTTTTGAAAGCAAAGATGTTTCTCTTCTCTCTCCTTTCGATCGTGTTTTCGGTTCTCATGGGTATTTTTAGCTTTAGATTCATCGGGGAGGAGGCAATGCGGCCGGTTGTGGTGGTGATGGTGGTGCCAGCAGCGGCGGAGGTGGCACGGCTAGTCGTGGTTGTCATGGTGGTGCCGGTGGCGATTGCAGAGATGGTGGGGCTGTTCGCGGAGATGGAGCGGTGGCAGTGGACGAGGACCTTCTTGGGGGTGGTGCTTCGGGTATGCCGAAACATTTTGACCAGGCTACGTACATTCCTCTTCTTCACCGGTTGCTAAAGCCAGCTATGAAGAGGTTTATCATCCTGGACGTGATCGCAGAGCGCGAGATTCTCCTCTACTGTCGTGAGGATCATTTCTCGGCTAAGAAGCTTGAGGTAATCCAAAAACTTGAATCATTACTTATTTTGTGGATATGTGAATTGAAAAAAAAACATTTATGCATTAAACTTGGTTTGTCTTGGATTGAATTGAATTTGAAATAACATTGGACGCTTGAGTTCGATTTGAAATGAATTGAATTTGAATTAAAAGTTGGATTCGAGATTTAAAATTTTAAACTTGGATTAGAATTGGACCAACCTTGACTTTGGATTGGACTTGAATTTGGGACGGATTTGAACCTTGAACTTGGATGGAAATAAACCTTGAACTTCGGATTAAAACGAACTTTGAATGTTGATGGAACAAAATTTCAATGTTGGATGAACTTTGGATTGAACCTTGAACTTGGGTCGGACAAACCTTTGAACTTGGTTGAAAATGAAACTTTGGATTAGAATCTTGAACTTGGGTTGAGCTCATAGAGGGTGAATTTTGAAATTGAACAGAGTTCAAACTCAGATCTTTGGTTTTGGATTAAGTTGGAAGTAAAAGTTGGGCCGAAATTGATTTTGCTTTTGAGTTAGTTCAAATTTCGAAAATGGGGCTCCTTTGGAAATCATGTTAGAATTTGGACTGAGATGTGAACTTGTTTGAACCTTGTTGATTTTGAAATCGATTAATTAGAATGATTCTGAGGGATTTGAAAACTTTGAATTTTGAATAAAACGTGGCTTATGGAATTTGGATTGAACTGACAGGTTATGTTTGTGATATGGATTGAACTAGATTTGAGCAGAGTTGAATTCTATGTTTGGACTTTTAACTTGAGGTTAGGTTTCTAATGTTCAAAATGGAGGTTGATTTCAAATTGCGTGTAGTGAACCATTGGTTTTGAATTATATTTTTCGTTTGAAACAAATTTGGCTTTAATGAAGTTTTCAAATCTAAAATGGATTGAAAAACAACACTCGGATCGGCTAGAAGTCGTATATATTTTTTTTGAGAACTTGAAGTTTGGGTCCCCGTTAAACTTTGAAGTCGGATTCTAGAGTTTGAATTGAATTGGGTTCGTCATTGGTTTTGGATAGGGGCAAGACTTCGACTCTTAAGCGAAACAATTTTGATTTAATGTGAGATAGTGTTGCTAACCTGAATTATCTTAAGTCTCGCCTTTTGAGGATGAAAAGAATGTTTCGAATTGGGTTAGAAGTTTGAAAACTCTCCTTTTGTTTTGAAAATGGGACAGGGCCCGGGTTGCGTAAGTTGGTTTTGAAACTTGTTTCTGCGTTGTTTTGATTACCATAAGTTTGTTTCAACTATTTTGTCGCATATTTCATTGTTGTTTCTGTTATCATTCCGTTTATTGATCCGTTTGTTTTGTTTTCATTTTAGGGTAGGCTTCATATTCGAGGTTTTGGTTGGTTCTTGAATGTTTTGGAGTCGTACATAGCGCTCCCTCCTCGCAGCAGAGAGATTGTTGACCGGGCAGGTTTTGGCGACTTTATCACCATGCTAGAGGGGACCAGCAACGATCGGGTTACCCTTACGGCCTTGACTTAGAGATGGTGAGACACCACAAACACTTTTCACCTGCCTACCTTCGAGGTCACACTCACTCCTTTCGATTTCTCCCTTATCACTGGGATTCGGGTGGGCGACGACCCATTCCCATTCAATCCTGATATCTGCCGGAGCCCCACGGCTCTTATGCACCTTCTCGGTCACGTGCCCTCTTCCATCGACAAGGGTAGCATTCGTTATACGTGGCTGAAGAAGACATTCTGCCACTTCATCTGCACAGAGGTCCACCACTTCGAGTGGGTGGCGCGTGCATTTCTTCTTTATATGTTCGAGATATCCTTATTCCCAAACTTACAGAATAGGGTGCACCTCTACTACCTCGTTGCTATGGTGGTGGTGGTGGACTAGACTGATTATTATGACTGGAGAGGGGCTGCATTGGCCACTTTATACGGATACATGAGCGCGGCCACCAAGACCTCCGATTTAAGCGTTAGTGGGTACTGGTGTATCTGGGAGGTATGTCTATTTTCTTTGCTTTTTGTGCTTTCTTGGGTACACGTTAGCTGGTGAATTCTTGAGAAGACCCTTTAGTGATCCCTTGGGCACTCCGATGGGCCAGACGATATTGGGGTACAAAGCCCGACAGAAAGGACCTGGATGATGACCGCCACATCTTGGACAGTCTCACTCTTGACTGGGTATTCCATTCATGCTTTCGTTAATTTCTATTTCTTCATTTTTTGTATATACTGCTTGCTGACAGGTTTCCTTGCTTTTCAAGTCCATTAGGATATCTAGGTCGACATGGAGAAGGAGCCGGTGTCGATCTAATGCGGAGCTGAGAGGCAACCCGGACTCACGTCTTGCTTGAGAGGCTATTCTGTAGAGAGTGGTACCTTAGTGAGCGTGTTATTCGGCAGTCCCTGGGGTATGACCATTTTCGTATCTCGAGGACACCTCTGGTGGGGACGCATCAAATCGATACCCTCCACACGACCAAGATTATCCATGCCAAGGTGGGCACTGAAGCTACTACGCTGATCGAGGGCGAGGGTCATGACTATATGATTTTTGCCCGAGATAGGCTTATGCCTGCCATGGGCGCCCGTGCCATTGTGCGGGGTTCTCATCTTGCTGCTCTGGGTCTTATGCACCCTGAGTTGCCATGGATGGTGGAAACCTTTGTAGACGGGAATCTTCACCATATTCGGATACCCTAGCCAGTGGCCCAGGAGATTCTCCTCTGCCTCGGTGTAGAGTAGGTATGACATCCTTCCTTCTACTTTCCATACTGCCCCTTATATCTGACTATACTGATTCTCATGCCTGCACTGATTCTGATATTTGCACTGATTCTAATTCTTCTCTTGACAGATGTCCCGAGAGTGGTGTGATCAGTGCCTTCGCCTGATCTCTGGGTTGAGGGTATTGGTTCGTCGCTGGGAAGCTTCTTTCCGAGCCTAGGGCATGGAGCCTCCTGTTCCTCAGGGTGGCTCTACTATGGTACTTACTTCCTCCTTGCTCACATTTACATTTCTGTATTCTTC
>JAUMHN010410642.1:0-14469 GCA_032360265.1 Heliamphora ciliata
TAAAGTCTTGTTTGTTCTTTTGTTACATGGTAAGAAGTCGGCTAATGGTTTGAAGTTTGAAGAAAGGGAAAATCAATTTTAAAATTGCTTGAGTAATTTAAATAATTATTGACGAATGTTGAAGTTATAAAATAAATAATTAATGAGATAATGAAACGAAAATATATCTTTGCCTTATAAAGAAATGAGATAAGATTTGAATGGTGAGATATTAAATTGGAAAAATGAGTTAAATTCAAAGATCAATGGTTAGAGTTTGAGAATCCATGATTGTGAAACATGATTTTTGATTGGTAATATTGGAATGGAAGATACCATGAAGGTAACTTGAGAAATGTGTGATGGTGAGAATGAATTGGGGAGATGGACTCCCGGTTGATTAATGAATATTGATATGATTAAGCAAATATTGAACCGAGAATGATTGATATGGATGTGATAAGTTGGGCTTGACTGGCTCCGCGGTGAAAGACCGAAAACTTGCGCAAGCTGGGTACCGTGTTCCCTCGGGTTAACCCCCGTAAAACAGATTTGGGTACCGTGTTCCCTTGGCTGAGGTCCATAAAACGGGTTGTCGTGGTGAGTTATAGAGCTATCTATTACCCAATTGATTCGCGTAGCCTATTGTAGATTATGGAGGGGTTTCTATAAGCTGCACCCGACGTCGGTTCTGTATTGGATTAACAGAATAATGCAAAGACGTGGTAACTTAGAATTTTGATTAATGAAAATAAAAGTGAAATTTGGATAAAGAATTTAAGAATGTAAAGGCAAGTAATGGTTTTATATTGGAAAAAGGTGAATTAATAGTTGGATAATTGATTAAGGAGAAAACTAATACAAGAGCAAGAATTAAAAATTTATAAAGAGATTATGTAATTAATTGGCTCAATATAGAATTAACGGAATGAAATAGAAATATGAATAATAGATGGATGAATTAGAAAGAAAGATAACGAGAGAAGAATATAACTAATGAAAAAGAGGAGAAAAAGATAGGACTGAAAATTTAACAGATGAATAAGACACTAAAGTAGAGTATAATGATAATATAAGGTTGGAATAATTGACAAGACGAATTAAGTGGAATAGTTAGTAAATTTGAAACTAAGGAATCAAAATAAAGTCATATTATCTTTGAAGTTTATATTAACTAGATGTATATGTGAATCGTGGAATAATAAAAAAGGCAAATGAATGTGATTGCATAATATCCTGCTCATCCACACATCACAAATCATGCATTGCACTTTCTTTAGTCTTATCCTACGAGTTTCAGCTCAGGTTGTATGTCTCCAACTTTTACAGGTTTCAATAAAAGAAAAGTAAGCAAAGGATGGGATCTTGAAGAATGTTTTGGAAGAAAGGAGCAATTTTGTGATTTTGATTTATGGATGTAATTATATATATGTATGTCTAAATCTCATGTATTTGTTTCAAAGTACTATTTTTGGGATACTTTAATGAGAATTGTCTGGATGAATGTAATTAAATTCTGGTTAGCTAGTGGATAACTTTAGTTGCGATTGTGTTTGGAAATTGAAATCCAGGCGGTGCCTGAGTATATATATTGTGATTTGAGTTTGACAGGAAAAATTGGGATAGTTCGAAAAGCACAGAAGAGTTTGAGAAATGATGATTTTCTTAAAACAATATATTGTGATTTTCTTAAATCACAATATATATACTCAAAGTACCATGTTGTTTCAAAGTACTATGTTCAAAAAGCAGAGAAGACTCAAATCACAATATATTGTGATTTGAGTTTGACAGTACTATGTTTCTTAAAACAATATATTGTGATTTTCTTAAATCACAATATATATAATTTTCATAAAGAAAACATACCGAGTCCATATTGTGCCTGAGTATATATATTGTGATTTTTATGAAAATTATACTTGTAACATTTGAGATAGAGTTTGAGAAATGATGATTTTCTTAAAACAATTTGGACTCGGTATGTTTTCTTTAAAGGAAGTTCCAAGTATGGACTAAACTACAAGAAAAGGGTTTCACACCGATTGGCTTAGAATATTAGGTTGTTAAGCGTGTTCACGTGCCTCAACGTCGGGGGCGTGATATTTAATATTCGCTGTTTTGATTCATTAGAGGATGTGCTCTTATATGGGTCTATATTTTTGGTGAGTTAGATAGCGGTATTATTTATATGGCAAATATTAATTATTGACAGAATCCACGGCCCGAAAGATTGGGATTGACGATACCTCCTTAAAGAAAATTATAAGTTTTGACCGGGCTAAACCTTCTAGGTAAATTTAATTATCTAGCGGTAAAATAAGTTAAGCGGAAGGGCTTAGGGAATATCAAGATGGCGATTAAACTAAATTGTCTGTAATTAAATTTAATTGGCGAGTATCGAGAATCTTAACGTGGGGAGAAATGATAAGCATTTAATAACAGGAGCTCAATGCTATATGTTCTTGAAATTATGGGTCAGAGTGCAATTATAGTTCTTTAGTGGTGTAAACTGTAATTCAGTGTTTTATAGAAATTGCAAAAACCACTGCTGATTTTTTATAATTGTAGATACCGCTATGAGGTTTGCTTAATTACAAAAACTGCTGATACGTGTCTGTGTTCCACTAGAAGTCTTATTCATAATTACTCCCTAGGTCTCTACTGTAACCCTATATATATGCGGGTAGGCTAAACCAGTTTCATAACTTGTCTTCCAAGACTAAAGCTATATTGGTTCTACCGGCACGAGTTCTTGGAGGATTATAGCCCACATTGTTAGGGTTGGTATACTGAAAATCATGTTTTTAGTATTTAATTTTACTTAAATAAAATTAGTTTTCTATTTTATTAGAATCTTTATAAGCAATGTATGTATATCATTTCTTTGTTATACATTGATGTCCGATATTCTGTATAGAATTTAATCTGGTGTGTAGAGTACGACTTACACACAGAAGATCAGATTTTAAGTTTTTACAGAATATAAATTTTATGTTCACAGTCTAGATAGAAATAGACATACCATCGGTACGACTGTGGCACAGAGTTTTAGTAGGCCATCTTGGTTACGGGGAACAGATAATAGCGTCGTTTATTGTTTCAACTCTCTGTGCCAGTACACTTTATGTGTATTGAATGGGACATTTGGAGTAATTAATTTAGTTCTGACTACTGACTATATAAATTAATTCGCACCCCAAGGTTATTATGAATAGTGCTTATCCTCTTAATCCTGAAATAATAATTGATTTGCATATATTTAATATTCGTTGTTTTGATTCATTAGAGGGTACAATCTTATATGAGTCTATATTCCCGGTGAGTTGGATAGCGATATTATTTATATGGCAAATATTAATTATTGATGGAATCCACGTCCCGAATGATCGGGATTGACGATAAGAATGCTTATAAGTTTTGACCGGGCCAAACCCTACAGGTGGATTTAATTATTCGGCCGTCAAATAAGTTAAGTGGAAGGACTTAAGGAATATCAAGATGCCGATTAAATTAAATTGTCAGTAATTAAATTTAATTGGCAGGTATCGGGAATCTTAACGTGGGGAGAAATAGTAAGTATTTAATAACAGAAGCTCAATGCAAGAAGGTCTTGAGATTATTGGTCAGAGTGCAATTATAGTTCTTTAGTGGTGCGAACTGTAAGTCAGTGTTCTATAAAAATTGCAGAAACCACTGCGACTTTCCATAATTGCAAAAACCGCCCGTAGGTATCTGTGTTCCACTGGAAGTCTTACTCATAATTACTCCCTAGGTCCCTACTGTAGCCCTATATATATGCGGGTAGGCTGAACCAGTTTAGAATTATTTTAATATCATTATTGATATATTATTTTTGTCTTTTAAGACTTAAAAAATATATCAGGGTTCTGCCAGTACAAGTTCTCGGAGGATCGTAGCCCACACTACGTTTGAGAATCGCATAAGGGAATACGGTAGAAGATCTGACAGGAGCTTCAACTCGGAATCAAGTTGTAGCTGAAGATTAGATCTACAAGAGGTATTCTTCTAAATTAACTTTGGTTGCACGGGTTTATTTTTGATCGTTCGATGTCAAAATTTTTATCTGGAGCCCGTTTCGGCGTTTGCCCATCTAGTTAATTTTTTACTAATTAATCATTTTCAAAAATAATGATCTTGGAAGTATTACCTCCAACACACACTATATCCAGGAATCGCATAAGAAAATACAGTAGAAGATCTTATAGATGATTCAACTCGAATTCAAATCGTAGTTGAAGATTTGACCGATAAAAAGGTATTCTTCTAAATTAACTTCAGATGCACGGATTTTATTTTAATCGATCGTCATCAAAAGTTTTATCTGGAGCCCATTTTGGCGATTGCCCGTCTAGTTAATTTTTTTCGTTAATCGTTTGCAAAAAATAAAGATCTTGACAGTCTTGCCTCCAACAGCTTGGTTACATGTGTTTATGTTTTAAAACGAGCATGTTAGCTTGTTTAGCATGATAGCTTGTTTAGCATGATAGCTTGTTGTGTATACATGAGTATGGAGGTTGGACCCTACGATTGATTAGTCTTGCCTTTGGGCGTTTGGATTAAGGAACTTGGGATTCAAGTTAGAAATGCGTTTAGCTGACGTGATTTCTAGCAGGGAATCTAAGTAGGTTATCCAAAGCGATGTGTCATTCTTATTGGTTCTTCTTGGTAAGTGTGATGTGTTTGCATAATCGTTTAGGCTATGTGTTAGCATGATTATGTGGTACGTGTTAAAAATTACATGATAGGTTGTCGTGTTTCATATTTCTTTTATATATGAACTGTACACCCTTGCAGACGAAGAGACCGTGGTTTGGGTCTTAGATGTCTGACTCGGTTGTAGTGGTTGCTGAAAGGCAAGGTTATGGGTTGATTGTCGACCGTGTGTGCGTCGTGGAACTCATCGGTTAAATTTTGGTGTACGTGGTTTTGGCCATGTGATGGATTAGGTACGTCGTGAGCCATGCTATGTTATGAGCCGTGTATTCAAAATGGGGTATAGATGGGAACATGGTGGATAGGAGCATGGTAATCCTTGGTTGGGTGGATATTAAGGATGTTGAGGATGTTGACGGTAGTCAAAGTAGTATCTAATGACTTGGATGTTGTATTCCTTATTGAGGTTTGAGAATTTAGTTACGAGTGAGTAAGCTCGAAGATTTGGGGACGAATATGAGTTGTAGATATGCTAGGATGAGCATGGGTTGTGGCGATGTTGGAATGTGTATGGATTCAGATTACAGTTTTAACATGTGACGAGTATCGGTTCTATGGGATTCCTACGAGAATGTAGGTCTATGGTTCGGTCGTTATCTTCTTGATCAGGAGATCGTGTTTGGGAACTGTATTGAGTGCATGAGGTTTGAAGGGACCGTGGATGAGTTTGATAGTGTGGTTAGATTAGTGCTGCTACGGTGTATCCTGAGTGTGATACGTCTAGAGGTTGTTTGTGTTCAACCTTAGGTTCAAAGGTAGGTATGTTGTTTGCCCATGAAAATGGAACTGCAGAAGGCATCTGCATGGTTAGGGGAGTTATTAGTAACTCTGGATGAAAGGTCTCAGGATTGGATTTCCTTATGTGGCGCCGTGCACTTTCTATGTGAGTTGCTTGGACAGCAGGTTCGAGGCCGTGACGTGGTTGTGGTTTGCCTAGCAGGAGTTAGATTGCGTAGCACAACCTTGTGGAGTGAGATTTTGGTGCGATGGGAATGTTAACGTGTGTCTCCGTGTATGGTTGGTGATGAGCTTGTAATCCTATGGGATGGGATGGGATGTGATATACAAGGTATGAAGATTGATGGTGTTCGTGCATATGCGAATGAGGTCTGAGAGTTGAGAGCTTGGTGTAGCGAACGATCTGAGTATCGCGAGAGCGATCGGAGTTGACAGCAGCTGTGTGACTGTGGCCGATGTAGTCTCTAGGTAAGATTTACCGGGTTCTGTGGGGCCCAAGTGTTGATGAGTACTGGGAGTACATTGAGGTTGGGTCATGGTTCCTTCTTGTTGACCTTTTTCCTTTCTCTGACGGAGAGAGAGTTTCCCTGTAAGCGGTATCTGGTGCGAGTTGTTTCATCTAGGTTGGATGGAGATGCCGAGTTTGTGATCGATTCAGATTTTGGTTATGTTCTAAGACTATGAAAATCTCTATGGATTTTCTATCCGTGTTGTGATCCTTGGAGTTGTGCCTTGGAGACTTATATCGCCGTGATTGAATGGTTGGAAGATTGAGTCGTTCTTGTGCAGCTGTGATATTCACACGGTGGGTTTCTGATAGACATTCGTGAGTCTGGCTTTATCTTCTGCTTGAGGCTTTGAACTGTTCAGAGTTCTTGAAGTCGAGGAGTGATCGTTGATTGTGGTAAGTGTTATGTTTTGGCATAACCGTTTGTTTGGATGATGATTTTGAGAGTATGGTATGGTATGAGTCAGAAAGGATTCGATGTTTGGGAAGCCTTGGTTAGCGTGGCATGCTCGAACCGACGCGATTGTTTTGTTGGGAATGGAAGGGCCGTGATGAGTTCGGTATATAAGGAAATTGTTAAGTGTAAGACGCAAGTCTTGGTTAGTTATTTAACTGACAAACCTTGGGTTTGATTATTCTACTATTGTGGACTTAGGGGACTGATGTATGTGTTCTGCGTTGGAGTTGATGTTGGAAGATAGTCAGCATGATTACTTTGTTGGATCACGATGATCATGTTTGCATTATCAGTTGATGGCGATCATGTCTGATTTGAGGCTGATCTATAACCTTGGTATTAGTAATCTGATGGCGAGACGTTGAGATGTGTAGTGATGTGCAGTTGCACAGGTGGCATGATTGGGTTTGTGTAGGTTATTGGATACCTATGAGATGTTCTGTCTGCATGACTTATCTGGTTGAGTGACTCGTTGGGGTCTAGTGACGTTGTGGCTGTGATGCCGGATTGGTTTTCAGTTGTGTAGAACCTTGTCTGGGACAATGGTGTGTCACCTAATGTTTCTCTAGGGTAAGATAAAGGTTGAGATAAAATGTGTTCCTTGGTATTCCAAGTGAGTTAAGTGAGCTTCTCTCTGGAGTTGGATGTTTGTGTTGTGCTTGTGGATGAGCGTTGTGTCAGCTTCGTGATGTCATTGCTAGCATCAGCAGAGTAGTAATGTGGTATCAAAGTAGGTAGTCCTATGGTGATCATTAGAACTTGAGTCAAGTTTGTGCGTGGAGTATGTGACTTCGTGTGATTGATGTCAGGTTTTGCCGTTGTGTGTTTGGACTCGTGGAGATAGTCCTTGGTGTGCATTGTGAGGTGCAATTGAGCCGGTATGTGGCAATGAGAATGGGGTGGTAGTCTCTATGTTCTGGCCTAGAGAGTG
This sequence comes from Heliamphora ciliata, assembly GCA_032360265.1. Classification (NCBI taxonomy): domain Eukaryota; kingdom Viridiplantae; phylum Streptophyta; class Magnoliopsida; order Ericales; family Sarraceniaceae; genus Heliamphora; species Heliamphora ciliata. The sequence goes on from JAUMHN010410642.1 coordinate 7,351, forward strand.
TTTGGGATCAGGTTCCATGATGGACTGGTCTCGTGTGATGTGTTCGTCGCTGGGATGGTTTGCACTCGGTGATAGTGGTGTTTCGAGGTTTGGTAGCATGAGTTGGATCTCGGATGTCTCATGGATGACAGTGGTGTAAGTGGGACTTGCACATGTGGACAGTCTCTATGGAGATTGATTCTTCAAAGTCGTGTTTACCTTGTGTGACAACTTAGTATTTTGGGGGTTTCAGTTGCTGGGACATTTTGTTGGTATACAGTGTTGCTTGGTTTGCATCAGAGATTATTGATGGTTGATGAGCTGGTGTTTGACTTGAGTTTCAGTGTTGAATTTCGGGGACGAAATTCCTTTAAGAGGGGGAGAGTTGTGAGACCCTGACCCGTTTTAATTTTTTTACAACATTTCGACGTATTGTTTATTGTTTTTAAAATAGCATGTTTATGTGCGTTTTATGCATGTTCGAGCTTAGAAATGCATGCTGGGTTGGTTACCGGGACCGTTGGGAGTTGTGGTGCCATGTTTTAAAAAAAAACAAAGAGGATATTTTTGTGGTCTATAAATATCTAGCCTTAAATATTTTGTGGAGATATTTTCAAATCTTGGAGGTTAAGTTTCCTTTTCCAAGCAAAAACCTATGCCTTCTCTCTAGAATTTCTTGGGGCCCGGGCTTTGTTTTTGGCAATCTAGTAGTGGATTCTTGCTATCTACACCGAGGGCTACGCATTCATCTAGAAGAAATTTCATTTCGATGAAGTTTGTTTTTCACGGAGTTCGAGGCTTTGAGTTTTTGACTCAATGAGGTAGGATCCAAGACTATCTTGTCTTTAAAGGGTGTTACGTGCAATTATATGTGTTTTTACCGTTTAACTATACATGAAAAGTTGGTTTATATTTCGAAAAGTTGGGTTTTGGTTGAAAAAATCATTTTTGGTTAGAGGAAAAGGTGTTTTAGGCTTTCCTTTCGGTGTATTTTTGTTATTTTGGGTTTGTGTATGCCCGTGGGTTGCAAACGGGGTGTTTGGCTGGTTTAATTTGGGGCTGAGAAGCTTTTTGCGTCCCTAAGGTTTGCTTTCTGCCATTGCCCATTCGCCTATTCAGTAATTGGAAAAATCTATTTTTTTGTGTCAACACCTTTTTCTATTTGTGTCAACACCTTTGCTGTTTGTGTCGACACCTTTCTGTTGGTGTCGACCCTTTTCTTCCTATTTGTATTTGACGCTCCTGTGGCTATTATGCAGAAACTCTCTATTCTTTTGTGTTGACACCTATGCTATTTGTGTCGACACCTTTTGTTGTTTGTGTCGACACTTTTTCTGTTGGGGTCGACCCTTTTTTCTTTTGTTGGAGTCGAGCTTTCTGTTGCTGTTTGTGTCGACACCTTTTCTGTTTGTGTCGACACCTTCGCTGTTTGTGTTGATACCTTTCTGTTTATGTTGACACCTTTTCTATTTGTGTCGACACCTTCGCTATTTGTGTTGATACCTTTTCTGTTTGTGTTGACACCTTTTCTGTTTGTGTCGACACCTCTGTTGTTTGTGTCGACACCATTTCTGTTTGTGTCGACACTTTTTTCGTTGATGTCGACCCATTTCTTCCGATTTGTGTTTGACGCTCTTATGGCTATTACGTAGAAACTCTCTATTCCTTTGTGTTGACACCTCTTCTGTTTGTGTCAACAACTTTTGCTGTTTGTGTCGACACTTTTTCTGTTGGTGTCGATCCTTTTTCCTTCTGTTGGAGTGGAGCTTTCTGTTGCTGTTTGTGTCAACACCTTTTTTGTTTGTGTTGACACCTTCGCTGTTTGTGTTGATACCTTTTCTGTTTGTGTCGACACCTTCGCTGTTTGTGTTGACACATTTTCTGTTTGTGTCGACACATTCGCTGTTTGTGTCGAAACCTTTTCTATTTGTGTCGACACTTTTTCTGTTGGTGTCAACCCTTTTCTTCCTTTGTGTGAGAAGAAGAGTTTTGAGATTGGGGTGAGTTCTAAGAGCCCTTGGTTACTAGAATGTCATATTTTATGTTTGAACCATGTTTGTTTATATAAAAAGCATGCTTTGCGCTTTTTCCTGGTTTATTACATGATATGGATTTGTAGATATTCGTGGTTTTCAAAAAGGTGTTTTCGAAAATGGAGGATGTCACTCCCCAAACTTCGGTCCACATGAAACACCCACAAGCTACTAAACATAACTCCAAACCCGAGAATACACTCTCAATATAAAATATACATGCATTGTATATAACCACCAAAAGACTTACATTACATGGTTCTAACACCAGGAAAACATGTAAGCATGCATGATACAAAAGAATCAAAAAGGAAGACTACAGATCTTCCGCCAAAGCTCAGTAGAAACTAAACAAAGCATGAAATATAAGCTAAACATGTTAGAAAAACGAGGTGCAGTTTTTTACTCTCTTTCAAGCCATTAAAACGATTTTCACATGCAACGAGAAAGCGAGGATAATAACAATTTTTGGCTAACAAGTGCCTTGAAAACGATTTAAAAACGGTTTTTAGATCGCGATTCACACGAGTCTTAAAAACAATTTGAAATTGGTTTTATCCATCCCACAATGCGTTTCATGCAATCCATGTATCTTCTCGGACTTTAACCGAGGGACCGTAGCCTCTGTCTAATGCAACACAGATACATATAACTGGCTCTCACAAGCCACAACAACCGTTCTATCACATAGATACAGATCTATACATAACAGACATCCTTACGCATGCCTATACCATGGGCTAAAATTGCATATCACGGGATAAAACCGATTTAACATATACATTACTAAACCAGGGTTTAAATACATAAAGCCACATACAAACATTACGTTTCACATAACCACGTCACATGTTACACACACAACCCACGTTACACATACGGTATTCGATGCCATGCAATTTATCTACGTAATCTATACATAAATAAAGCAGAGTTAGAAATGCACATAGCCAAGTATAACCTCATATCACGACGCCACCCGTCACATAACCTGACATCCACTCAAATGGATAACCAACAACCCACAGAACCAAAACGTAACCCGAAGGTCAACACCGCTCAACCGCTCGAGCACTCAACCACCGCTCGAGCGGTCCCTTACGGACATATATCTCTGCTACACCACCGCTCGAGCACTCGACTATCGCTCGAGCGGTCATCGCTGGGTAAAAAACCAAACCCCAGCACGCAACGATGCACTAACCACCACAACATAACTGTGCACCAACACCCCGCCTTTAACCATGCACCACATACACCCGACACAGACCCACGATGCCCACACGCGCCCATCACAACCAACAGAACCCCAAAAAGAATCCAATAGTATTTCAGTCAACTAATCCCATATATCAATCAACCGAATACTGTTGGAAACCAATTGGCAACCAAGGACCCAATCACCAAACAACAAAACACAAATAAACTTCCAAGGAACAAGAAATTTGACAAAAAGTTCCATAAGAACGAAAAAAATAACCTTTTCCCAAACACTCGGCCAAAAATAGGTGAAAACGGTTGAGAAATTTTGACATACCCTCACTATTTTAATCATAACTTTTGCTAAAAAAATAATTATATTGTGAGAGAGGTGTCATTGGAAAGAAGATTTTTGTGGCTTCAATTTGAGTACAAGAACGACCTAATTCTGAGTCCAAATGAGAGTGATATTATCGAAAGAAAACAGCCCTGCGCAGCTAGTCCGCTCGAGCGGATATCGGGCGCTCGAGCAAGCTACCACCCGAGAAAAACCCAGATTTTCCTATTTTTCAGTTCTAAGCCCCAAAACTCTTGACAACTCACTACGATGCTTCAAACCACACATAAACCTACCAACTCGCATATATTTAACACCCACGGACATACACGAGCCCAAAACATCAAGAACCACCGAACGAAAAATCTTAAAACCTAGTTCCATCAAATCGAAACAACACAAAAACCCTTTTTAAACCAAAATCCGGTTGTTTTGAAACATAAATCGATTTTTCATGCATTTTGAACCGGTAAAAATACACACGATTACACGTAGCAACCTTATAAGACATGAGAGTCTAGGATCCTACCTCGATGAGTTAAAAACTCGACGCCTCAAACCACGTGCAAAATCGAGCTTTGCCAGAATAAAATTTTATCCGAATGAACGCGTAGCTCACAGTGCCAATAGTAGGGATCCACTATTGGATCGTCAAAAATGGAGCCTTGTGCCCCCGAGAAATTAGAGAGAAGGTAGAGAGAAGGTAGAGAGAAAAAGGAAAAAACTTAGCAAAGAAGTTTTGAAAATATCTAACGCGAGATATTTATAGGCCACCAAAATATTTTTTTTTTGAAACCCGCATCACAGTGCCTAACGGCCCCAGGAACCAACCCTACATGCATCTCTAAGCCCGATCATGCAACAAAACGCATATAAACATGCAGCAACGAAAACACTAAACGCACGTCGAAAATGCCAAAAAAAAAAAAAAACAGGTCCGGGTCTCACAACTCTACTCCTCTTAGAGGAATTTCGTCCCTGAAATTCAGCACAAGGTCAAAAGTAAACAAACCGTCGATCGCAATCGACACATGCATTCGAGATAGTCATCCAAACCATTCCTAGGATATAGTCAAACAAGGTCTGGCATCCTAAACAATGGCCAACTATCTCAAAGACACAGGATCTACAACCCACCTCAACCTCACATCCTTACCAACCACTGCCTCAACTCAACACACCACCCACAGAATCCATCACCAACTCTCAAACAGATACAATGAAGAATTAGCCCAAAGCCTGCATATTCATAAAGTACCTCTGCTCAGTGGAGTAACATATGTATCATAAGAGACGATCGACGCCCTGGATGAACTAGGAGCTATAAGTGCATACGCTCGGGGAAATGTCGCTCTGGCCTGTCTTCCATAACCCGGCGCTGTCGGCTACTGTACCGACTGAACTAACGTACCCCCACCTGCTATCCGGAAAGTCTAAACAATAGGATACTGCTGTCGATCCTGCAAAAATGAACCCTCTAATGTGCCCACTGTAATCGGTGCACTCTCTCTCTAGGGACAGTTCCTGCGAATATGTCCCATCTGGCCACATCTATAACAAATCGACAGCTCCCTCCCCTGTGACTGGTCCGGTATGGAACTCTGAGACTACCTCAACTGTGGATCCCAGTACTACCTCGGCTGCGGGCACTCTAGTATACGATGCCCTGGCTGTCCACATCGGTAAGATCTGACCTCCCTCTGCTCTGGCCTCCCTAATGAAGCCATTGGTGGTGATGGTGCGGAGAACTACTGTGGTGATCCAGATGGATGGAAGCTAGGACCAGAGGACCTCTGCCACTTGCTGGAACGACCAGCTAACTACGCCTCTGTCCCACCCTGTGGTGTCCGGGCCTCCCTAGAAGCTCGAATCTCAGTCATAGTGTTCTCCACACTCGCTAAGTCCCATTGCTCTATGAACACACGAAGTCCCATTGCAGTCGCACGCTCTCTGATTGTTGACCTCAAGCCCCGCTCAAACCTCATAAAACGCAGCTCATCTGTACTCACTAACTTTGGTGCAAACCGGGACAAGCTTGTAAACCTAGCCTCATACTGCATCGCATTCATGGCCCCCTGGGTAAGAGTATAGAACTCCTCCCTGTACAAATCTCTCTTCGAAGCCAGGAAGTATTTCTCCAGAAAAACTCATGTAAGGCTGCCCATGTGACCCCCACGGTGTTCCTGGCATATCTCCACCACTGGCGAGCATTACCTCTCAGCTGGAAGGTAGCAAAAGAAACTCGCAATTCGTCCTCCATAATCTGCAACATGTCAAGAATCTGCGTCACCAGCTCTAACCACTATGTCGCCACAATAGGATCAGGATCTCCAGCAAACGTAGGTGGATCCATGCGCCTGAACTCCCGCATCGCTACTATAGCCCTCACCTCAAGTACTCCCTCTCTCTCTCTCTAATGGTCTCACCTCTAGCTGTCTCAACCAGCTGCTGAATAGAACCAACCAGCACACGGAACAACTCAGTCGGATCCATTGGTCCCAGGAGAGCATTTGCATCCCCAGCATCAGGGATAGGAACATCCCATTGGCCAAAACCACGGTTATGGCCTCGACCACGGCCTCGCCCTCGCCTCACAGACATTGCATCTATATGAAAGAAAATAGCACATAAGATGCAACATATAACACGAACCACATAAGCATGCTAACACATAGCCACATAGGTTCATGCTAAACAAACCCCACATACCGAGGAGAACCGATAAGAATGACGTGTTAATCTGGACAACCTACTTAGATTCCCTGCTAGAAATCACGTCAGCTAAATGCGTTTCTAACTTGGCTTCCAAGTTTGTTAAACCAAATGCCCAAAGGCAGGACTAATCAATTCCACAGTTCAAACCCCATGCTCACATATACACATCATTCTCATGCTTAACATGCTAACACGTTCATGTTATCAAAGCATCTAAATACATGCAATCAAGTACACGCAATCAATCTCACACGGTGATACACTCTCTTCCCACGGCTCTTCGATATTCGAACCCAGAGCTCTGATACCAAGCTGTCACGCCCTAAATTTTTGGCCACGTAAAACACCCACAAGCAACCAAACATATCTCCTAACCCGAGAATACACTCTCAATATAAAACATATATGCATTGTATATAACCACCAAAAAGCTTACATTACACGGTTCCAACACTGAGAAAACATGTAAGCATACATGATACAAAAGAACCAAAAAGGAAGACTATAAATCTTCTGCCTCTCCAGCAACCTTGAATCAACCTGCGTGACCGGTACTTGAAAAACATTTCCAATCCCACATCGTGAGCCAAAGCTCAACAAAAACTAGACAAAGCATGAAATATAAGCTAAACATGTTAAAAAAATGAGGTGCAGTTTTTGACTCTCTTTCAAGCTATTAAAACGATTTTCACAAGCAACGGAAAAGTGAGAATAATAACCATTTTTGACTAACACGAGCCTTGAAAATGATTTAAAAATGGTTTTTAGATCGCGATTTACACGAGTCTTAAAAATAATTTGAAATTGGTTTTATCCATCCCACAATGCGTTTCATGCAATCCATGTATCTTCTCG
>JAUMHN010410653.1:0-14469 GCA_032360265.1 Heliamphora ciliata
ACACAACAAATCCACAAGAAATCTATCCCAGACACTACCTCACTTGAGAAAAATTATTGAGTACTCTTGAAATATTAAGTGGCATTATTTGTATAGTATTCTTAACAAATAAAAATATACAAAATAAATTAAATAGATCATTCTTATTTTTTAATTATTTAATAAAAATAAATTAATATTGTATTACGTAAAATATTTTTTATTATATAATTAAATAAAAATATCACATAAATAATATGAAATGATAATCTCAAACTACCCATTACTTGCTCCTCACTCGACATAGACTCACCGTTCCAACTAGACCGTGACTGCAAAGAATCCGAACCCTTGAAAAACAAATGGATGAAACGAGTTGTGGCTTTCAAGTTTCAACCACCGACAAAGATGTCAGGTAGTGCTCCAATTTGATTGAGGAAAAAACACACATATATACATGGAAAATTATTAGATACTTTCATACGTAAACGATGTTACGTGATATTTTAAGTAAATAAATAATTATAATTTATATATGTATATTATTTTTTATTTTTAAACTATTTAATATAAGTAAATTATTATGTTCTACTGTAAAATTTATCTCTACTATATTGAATAGGAGTATCACGTGAATTTGTCAAATAGTACTCTAAGAGTACCGAATAATTATTTTATATATATATATTATTAATTATTAAGGTAAATTACAATGATATGTCTTGAGATTGAATGAAAATGCTGATAATTTACTTCATATTTTTTAAATTATATTGACCTTTTTTTTATCAATCTTGTTGGATAAACAATGCTAACATAAGATGATGTTTTACTATTTTAACCCTTAATTAATGGAGTTGTTTTAGACAAATTTTTTTAATTAAAACACTAATATTTTTTCTAAGTACAACACTTTCTTCTAAGAGAGTGAGAGAGGAAACTGTGTAGAGAAAAGGGCTCAGCCTCTCTCAATACATTTGCGCAGAAAGAAGCATTTCTCAAATTAATGTAGAGCCAAAGGCCTTGTCCAAACTTAATATGTAAATTTTTAGTGTAGGTTCTCTTTATATTTTTAAAAAAACTGAAATGAATAGGGGGAGGTGGTGATGGGTCAGATTGGTTGGTGGTGGTAGGATATGGATGTATTGTTGATAATAAAGAATATTGATAATATAAAAAGGGTAAAATAAGAAATTAACATAAAATATTTGCTGATCTCAACAAATTTTGTTTTTATTTTTAACGGTCAACTAACAAAAAGAGAAAAATAATGTACAGAAGTGAAGTAGCTAGAAGAAAGACCAATTTAATTTCAAAAACGTGAAAGGAACTGTCAGCATTTTCAACCAACCTCAAAGGAAGTTACTATAATTTACCTTAATTGTAGAGGATAAGGATTGGGATCTACGAGTCCCGTCCAAGCTGAACTGTCAGGAACTGATGCCACGTGTGTGTCTGCACAAGAAATGGGTGAGATGCTTGTCGGTGGCTTTATACCGGTGGACCCTTCGACGATCAAGTCAGGCAAGGGTTTCAAAGAGAAAGAAGTGCTTGAGAAAGAAATTTGACAGAGTTTTCCCGAATAAAAAGAGAGCATACCTTTCATCCTCAGAGTGTTGGCTATTTATAGAGAAATATATACTTGACCCGCTTGTGGAGTTCGACCCGACCCGAGCAGGTCCGGTTTACTCCCTCTCTCTGATCAATGCATAGCAATTAATAGCCTAATGGTAACTTATAATTGCCATCATTAGATCTCTCTGTAAGATTTTTCTGTAAGCTCCTTTTGTTATGTCAAACTGTCTATCAGTGTTCGAACCTAGTCTAGCCTTATTAATTCAACTCTCTTTGACACCCTAGTCCTAGAGTTGGTCCAACCACTGTTGATCTCTTACCATCAGATCATTCTTCTGATACGCGTATCACTAGGTGTTGATCTCAGGTAGCAACCCTCGAGCTCGGCCTTATGAGCTATATAGCTTGTCCTGCTCGGTCATAAATGTCGAACATCCCTTCTCATATTGCCGAACTCCTCCTCTTAGGGGTCGGTACTGTTCGGTATCTGATCTCAGGACCACGGCCATTGCATGTATTCACATATCCCGAGGTCATCGTAGCTCAGGAACACCGTTCAAGCCGCATAAGCTCGGCTAGCCACCCGAACTGGGATATACTGGCCGAGATACGCAATCGTGGGTGGAGGACTATTGCGCTGTACGGTACTCCACGTGTACTACACGTGGCCCTAGTCGGGACTTGATCCCCCACAAGTTCTCCCATCATCTTGCTGTTGCTCGAGAACCCGAGTTGCTGAAAGATGATGTGATGTCCTTGCTCGATTTGTCACTTCACCTTTTGATCGGGTGGCTTGTTGAGCAAGTTTCGCTTACTGTCCCCTAGCCTTCTTGCGCGCCAACTGTCACTCCTGCCACGTGGAGGTACCCTATCGGCTCTGCGACACATTTATTACTCGTATTGAATGCGCATTAATTGCATACAGCGTCAGCTGCACCTTGGGTACAATAACGTCACAGGAATGTTGGCCGCCGTTTTCAATAAATGTCAATCATGGGTCTTTATGGCAGTTGGGAAGCCAGAATCTCTAGCCCAGACAACGTTTGGTCTGACCAGTTTCCAGCCCGCACATGTCATTTGCTCGGCTATAGGGTGCCGAGCTCCAATCTTGCTCGACTAAAGAGTACCAAGCTTCAATCTTGCTCGATTTTATTGTAGGTCGCCCTCCCGAGCTATTTTGTGCAGCGCGTATTAACTCCGCATTTAATGCATACGACGCACACTGCCTCATGCGCCGTGTCCTCTGGCGTTTCGTTTAAGTGAAACGGTTAAGTATAAGAAGGGGGTGAGCCCCCTTCTCTCTTCTCTTTACAAACTTGAAATCCCCTGAAACTCTAGGCGATCTTCAGGGACTCGTATTTTCTTCTCTATCGGCTATTGACCAGCTTCTCTGGCGGCTGTTCTTCGTTTTCTCTGGAGGATTTCATCTTCTTGGCATAAACTCTGTATCGAGGTACTTTTATTGCTTCCTTTTACTTCGTCATTTGCCAACTTCATTTGTTTTCTCATTTACCGTCACCACTGTGCCATGGCCACGGCCACAGTGGTTATCCTAAAGGAAGACTGGAGGTTTGGTCTCCCCTGCCCATTATGCCACCGCACCTCCGCCGCTAGTGGTGGCGACAGTGGCCTGGCACCCAGACGGTCAGTACCATGCTCACACCCTTTCCTTTTTTTTTAAAGACGAAATGGTTCGACTTGCTCGATATATTGATAGTCTTGAGGCTTTGGCCAAGCTCCGTAGAGCGAGGTCCATCACTGATGACGTATCAATACGTCAGGCTTGTGCAAATGAAACCTGGACTATAGAGGAGCCCAGGGCTGCTGTATTCCCCCTGGTTGCTCTCTTGGAGTTTTGGCTCGAGTTTCCTCTCCCGAGAATTGTGAGGGAGGCTCTTGCCTTTTACAGGCTGTGCCCTGCGCAGCTCACCCCAAACGTCTTTTCTATTCTGATGGGGGTAATTCTACTGAATCGTGCCATGGGGATCAACCTCGGTGTTCGGGAAATTCAGTACTGCTACTCCATATCTGAAACATCTAAAGGCCAGAACAAGTACTATCTCAAGGCCAAGGAGGATAAGAATATCGTCCTCGAGCTGAAGAGCTCCCACAAAGGGGATTTGGACGACTTTATCGTGGCCGGGGAGAATTGGTAACTCGCCCCTGGAGATGAAGATCCCCGGCCATGGTTCTGCCCGACCAGGCTGGGATCCCCAGGTACCTGAGCTCCTTTCCCCTGTCCTTTTGAATATTTGTTATCATTCTATATCTGCTGAGGGCTAATGCATTCCCTTTTCAGGTGCTTACTGCAATACCACCGCCGCCCGAGATAAGAAGGATAGGAGGGATGGTCGGATCAATATCAAACACTTAAAGCACGCTCTTGACTGGGATCATGCTGTGCGGAGCTTCAGGATGCTATTCAACGGACTTCCCATCCGCTCGGAGGAGCTCTGGCACCGTCTAGAGGCAATCGAGGGCAAACCGAAAGAAACTGAGGGCGAGGCACATTCGAGCATAGGGGCCTCTACATCCCGGGCAACCACATCCAGGGCGTCTTCAAACCGATCGAGATCCACGAGAAGAGCCCCTGACATGGCCCAACGAGATCTTATGAGATTCTTGCTTGGGGACCTGTCTCAGTCTTCACCCACAGCTCTACCACCAGCGCCGACATCTTCTCAGAACATAATGGCCACAGCGTCGGGCGCCACCACAACCATCCCACCAACTCCTCAAGCACCTCCACCCCCTCTGAGGCAGCAGAAGAGGAGGAGCACGGTGTCGGAGGTAGCCGATCGCCAGATCAGGAGGAGAATCGAAGGTGATCCTCCTGTTCACCCGACACGCCCCACTCAGGAAAGTCCCGAGGCATCTGAGGTAAGTCAGACAGCCGAACTGTGGTTGAAACAAGGCCAAGTATCAAAAGATCCCGAATGCATCCATTGCAAAATAGGTCGCTCAACACGTTATAGTGGTAAGTCAGACAGCCGAACTCTGGATACTTGTAACTTTTAGTTTATTCATTAGCTTTTGATTCTAATCTCCTGACCTAACTTCTCTTTTGCTGTGCAGGGCCTGCAAATGGGCATCGAGGCTGCCGAGCAATGCAGCTAAGTACAGGAGAAGTTCGACCTTCTGGAGGTCGAGGCCCTGAAGCTCAAGGAGGACAACAAGGTCCTCTAGGCCTAGATTAGGAAGGCCATTAAGGCCAAAGAAGATGTCGAGGTCCACGTGACACGAGCTCTGAACCAGGTGAGAGAAACCGAGGCCAACCTCGCCTTAATCCTTGCACAACTCGAGGAGGCGAGGAGAGAGAGAGAGATAAGCTCCAAAAATCTAACGTCAAGCTTGAGGAGCAGAACAGGCAGGCAGCCCAAGCTAAATATAACGAGGGGTATGAAGATGTCGGGATGCCTACGAAGCTCAAGTCCGGAGCGTGCAAAACCCTCTGTTCAACTTAGGGTGGGATGCAGCTCTGAGGGCCTCTTCTGCACCCGAGGATTCACCACTTCACAAGGAGGTGCCATGGTTGTAGCCCGGCGTCCCCTTCCCACCTCTGCTCGCTCACCTGATCGGGAAGGCCATTCCCCCAGGTCAAGTTGTGGAGGTGGCTCCTATCTCTGCAGCTCCCCTTCCTCCGCCGGCACCCAAGTAAAAGGTTTCGCAGCCGCCAACCGAGCCCGAGGGCGAGTTTGATGATCTCGACCCCTTGTGGCTGGACACTCATGCAACATACCTTAATTCGCTAGTGGACCTCACTTTGGATGACGAATCCGAGCATGAGGGAGCTCATGGAGAAGGAGTGGAGTTGGTCGGCGCCGAGGAGCAGAATACCGCAGAGACACTTACCCGAGCGATGGATGCCGAGGAAGACCCCACTGCTGCGGCTGACCCACAAACTACTTAGGAAATCTAGCCCAGTTATCTTCTTCTGTTTTTCTTTTTCTAAGTTTACGATGCACGGCCTCATTTCCTCCTGTGAGGTCGACTCGTGTTGATTGTATTGAAAATTTTATATGAATGAGATTGCAATATAATTTTCGAGAAAATATTCTTGTGCACTTTTATTTCATTATTCGTACTATTTTATTTAAAGAGAATGACGCTTGGCCTTACTATGCTCTATATGGTCGGGCAAGCTATTGCCTACTGATCAATAACACCTGCCCGATCAGTAATACCTTGCAGACGGCACATTTAGGACTTTGCAATGATACCTGAACAGTTGATGTCAACCCGAGCTAAACGACATGCGTAGCCAACCAGGCGAAATGTCTTCATTTAGCCGAACTAGACCACTCAATTTATAGAATTATGTCCAGCCGAGCTAACCAACATATTTAGTCAAGTTAGGACACATCTTTGGTGCAGAAATCTCAAAATTATCAAGTGGCTCACAGTCGGCTGGAGTTACTGTGCCGAGCTACTACGCCTTTGCCCACACGTGACTTCGAAGTCATCTGGGACTTTACTACCTAGCCTACCTAAAACCTTCCTGCCCAGGCATGACTCAAAGTTATCTGGAACTTTTACCGCCTAGCCAGGCTAGGACTTTCTTACCCAGGCATGACTCGAAGTCATTGGGACTTTTACCACCTAGCCAGGCTAGGACTTTTTTGCCCAGGCATGACTCGAAATCATCTGGGACTTTTACCGCCTAGTCAGGCTAGGATTTTCTTGCCCAGGAATGACTCAAAGTCATCTGGGACTTTCATCGCCTAGCCAGGCTAGGATTTTCTTGCCCAAGCATGACTTAAAGTCATCTAGGACTTTTACTGTCTAGCCAGGCTAGGACATTCTTGCCCAGGCATGACTCGAAGTTATCTAGGACTTTTATTGCCTAGTTAGGCTAGGACTTTTGGCCCAGGCCTGACTCGAAGTCATCTTTCACTGTCTAGCCGTGCTAGGGCTTTCTTGCGATGTCTTATTCACGCACAAATTGTTGAAAACACTTCTCTTCATTCATTATCCCAAACAAATATACATTTGAAGCTTTAATGATAAAACTTTCTTAAATTTTATGCATTCCACGGCCTCGGGATCTGCTTTCCTTCTAAATCTTCAAGTCTATATGCTCCTATGCCTGCAACTAATGTGACTTTGTATGGACCTTCCCAAGTTGGACCCAGCTTGCCGTCAATGGGGTCCTTTGTGTTAAGGAGGACCTTCCTGAGCACCAGTTCTCTGACCTAGAAGCTCTTTTGGTTTACTCGCCTATTGTAAAACTTTGCAAGTTGTTGGTGGTAGGAATCCAGCTTGACCAGGGCCTGTTCCCTTCTTTTCTCGGCTAAGTCCAGGTTCCAAGCTATGATGAGGCTGTTATTCCCTAACTCGAAGGCTTCAGTTCTAATTGTAGGTAGCCTGACATCCAAAGGTATTACTGCTTCCAAGCCATAAGCCATGGAAAATGGTGTCTCCCCTGTTGAATTTCTTGGGGTTGTTCAGTAGGCCCATAGTACCGAGAAAGCTCGTCCACCCATTTTCCTTTGGCCTTCTCCAACATTCTCTTCAACCCTGATAGAAGTGTTATGTTTGAGATCTCTGCTTGGCCATTGCTTTGAGAGAACGAGGGTGTTGAGAAGTAATTCTTGATTCCTAGGCCCGAACAAAATATCCTGAATAGATTACTGTCGAACAGCTTCCCATTGTCTGCAACTATGGCTCGTGGAATACCAAATCTGGTGATGATGTTCTACCAAACAAATTTCTTGGCATCTACGCTCTGATAGTAGCTAAGGGCTCAGTCTCCACCAACTTGGAAAAATAATATGTTGCTACTATTAGGAATGTTTTATTGTTGGGTGCCTTAGGCAATGGCCCAACAATATCCAGTCCCCATTGAGCAAAGGGCCATGGGCTGGTGAATCAGCTAAGCTCCTCGGCTGGCTGCCTGTGCAAGGGTGCAAACTTCTGACACTTCTGACACTTCTACGAATGTATTTGGGTATCTTTCTACATATAGGGCCACCAATGGCACTGGCTTATTGCTCGATGCGCTATAGACCTTTCCCCAGTGTGGCCCCCACATATCCCTTCATGAAGCTCGAACAAGAAGTCTTGGACTTTGTTCGGACAAACACATAATAGATAGGGCCCTGAGAAAGGATCTTCTATATAATTGACCCTTAGGAGATAGCCAAAATCGTGCAGACTTGTGCCTGATCTTGTGCGCCTCTTTCTTATCCTCGGAAAGTTGACCTTTGTTGAGGAATCTTATGATGGGATCCATCCAGCTCAGCTCCTAGTTGTCTTCAATGGCACACACCTACTGAACAGTCGTCCCAATGCTCGAGCTCTCTTGGTGCCGGGGGCTTCGCGTTCATCATAACAAAATTTTATTTTATTGAGGTTCAATTTTCGAGGCGTCAAGCTTTTGGCTCAACGAGGTAAGATCCTAGACTATATTGTAGTTTAAGGGTGTTATGTGCAATTACATGCATATTCACCGGTTAAAAACGATTTAAATATCATATCGCATGTTTAAATCTTGTCGTTTGGATTAAAAGTATGTTTTTTGCTTTTTATATGATTTATTACATGATATGAACTGGTGGATGTTCATTTTTCAAAAGGGTGGTTTTGAAAATGACTATTTTGTGAAAAAACTGTGTTTTGGAGGTTTGAAGCTAACCCTCAGGTTGAGTCTCAGATTTTGAAATGTTTTGATTAAAAACGAAAAAAAACATTTTGAAAATGTTTTGAGTGAGTTGATGATCTCTATGGTTGATGGATGATATGGCGGTGGGCCTTTGGACCCCTTTTTGTATACATGTTGATGTATAACTGTTTTAAATGTTTTCGTAGTCGAACTACGTACTGGTTTTGTGAAATGATCCTATAGATGTGCCGTGATAGTGTGTGTGTGTGGAGTTGGGCTTACATTGCTCCTCGGTGAAAGTCCAAAAACGTGTGCAACATAGGTGCCTATGTACCTTCGGGCTAATCCCCGTAAATGAGGTGTGGGTGCTTAGTACCCTCGGGTGTTGTACTCGTAAACTAAGTGGTCATTGTTATGACTCCGTATAAAACTTGTCATTACCTGTAGGCCTTAAATGGTTCAGGACAAGGGTAATGGACAGAATTCTATAGTTGTTACCTTTGTCCTTGTGTGGCAGAGTCGGAACATAGGATTCATTTTGTTTGTTCCTCGGCTGTGACTTTCGAGAAGAAACTATTTTATGTTCCTCAGTTGGGTGATCTGAGTGGAAAACATCTTTTGATCTTGGTTGTGTGTTCCGAGTGGAAAACATCGTTTTGGATTCTATTTTCCTATTACTGTTGAAATGTTTGGTTTTAACGATGGAAAAACCATTTTGGGAGACTTGTGTAGTCTGATGGGAAATCTTGAGATTTTATGAAGTAAAACTTTTTTTAAGGCTCATGTGGTTGAGCCAAATTATATGCTATGTGATTGTATATCCTAATTTACGGCTTTATAGTCTTTTTCTATTAGGTTTCAGCTCACGTGGTGGGAATTTCTGTTAAAAACCTTTTTCAGGTGAACGTGGTCCTGTAGATTGACCTTGAGGTGCCCGGAGGTAGCTGTTGATAAGACTTTTGTTTTGTCATGATAGGTAATTTGTACCTTTGTATATGTTTCATGCTTAGATGTAACATGTTGTAAATCATATGTTGTTCTTATGGATGCATGCATGTTTTAATGATTTTGAGAGAATCTTGGGTTGGTTGTTGTTTTCTATAGTTTCTTACTACGCTTTTCGTTGCTGGGTTCGTTGCTTAGTTCAACAGTTTACAAAAAGGAGTTTTCAAACGGTTTATGTTTCATCCAAACTCTAGTACTTCGAGGGGAATTTTAGAACGACTCTCACAATTCTTTTTAAAATGATTTTTGTTACTCAAAAACGTTTATTTTGTTTTAAAGGTTTGGCTTGTGGGGCCGTGACCGTAGTCTCTTGGGTTACTCTTTTAAATCAAGTAAACCCTCAGTAGTACGTTTTACAAAGGTTTTAACATTGCCTTGGCTTTTGGGTTTTCATCCTAGTAGGATTTGGGCAGTTTGTTGGTTGTTATAGGCTTTTCGCGTGACCCGGAGTTTGGGCCATGACATCAACCTTACCGTCTGCTCCTCTTTTTCTCTTGTAAATCCACTTACATCCGATAAATTTTATCCCTTCAGGTGATTTTACAAGTTCCTAGACCTGATTAGAATACATATATTTCATCTCTGAATTCATAGCCTTTTGCCAAAGATCTGCATCTTTGTCCTTAAGTGCTTCATTATAGTTGCAGGGTTCGGTATCCAGTTTTATCAGGTTCCTGTCGAAAGATTCTCCAAAGAACATATACCGATCGGATTGATAAACAACTCTCTCACTATGACGAAATACTACCTGCGTCTATATAGTAGCAGTAACACACTGTGCAAAATTTGAACACTGTGCATCATTACCCACATGCTCGTCAGGCATATTAATGGTAGCATCGTGATCAGGATTTGCACCTGTCCCGATAATCCTCCCACTACAATGAGGCAATGGGATATCAGTGTCTTATGGTTCCCATTTTGTTCTATTGGTATTTTCTTTCAATTCTTCCAAAACTATTTTACTTTTGGGCCTGTGGTTTATAATATAATTATCTTATAAGAATCGAGTATTAGTGCTAACAATGACCTTCTGATCCTTAGAATTATAAAATAAGTCACTGTTCATTCCCTTGGGATACCCGACAAAGAAACAGACTTTCGTTCTTAGTTCCAACTCACCTGTGTTTCCTTTCAGCACATGTGCTAGACACTCCTAAATCCAAATATGTCTCAGACTAGGCTTACGCCTAGTCCATAATTTTATAGGAGTAGAAGGTACTGACTTAAAAGGTACTAAGTTCAGAATATAAGCCGCTGTCACTAATGCGAGTCCCCAAAATGAATTGGATAATCCTAAATAACTCATCATTAACCATATCATGTCTATAAGAGTCATATTCTTTCTTTCTACGACACCATTCTGCTACGGAGTGCCTGGTGTAGTCAACTAGAATATAATCCCTTCTAACGACAAGTAGTTCCTAAACTTTCTAAAGAGATACTCCCCACCACGGTTGAATCGTAGTGATTTGATACTTTTTGTCACACCCCAAACTCCGGGTCACGCAAAAAACCCACGAACAACCACCATAACCGCCCATACAAAAAGGGATGAAAATCATCAAGCCAAACGAGGCTAAAACTTTTGTAAAAACATACTACCGAGTGTTTATTTGATTTAAAAGAGTAGCCCATGAGACACGGTTACGGCCCCAAAAGCCAAGTCTTTAAAACAAAATACATATTTAAAATAAGCATAAGTTGTTCTAAAATCCCCCTCGAGCACAAGAGTTTTGAATGAAGAATAAACAATTTGAAAACCCCTTTTGTAAACCGTTGAACCAAGCAACGAAACGCGTAGTAAGAAACTATGAAAAACAACAACCAACCTATGGTTTCTCTCGAAAGCATAAATCATGCATACATCGGCACCACAGCCGTAAGAATTACATATGCTGTAAAACGGGTTACATCTAAACATGAACCAGATACAAAAAGGTATAAACTACCCAACATAAACAAAACATCAGAGTCTTGTCATCAGCCACCTCTGGGAACCTCAATGTCAACCTACAAAACCGCGTTCACTTGAAAAAGGTTTTAACAAAATTTTACAACGTGAGCCAAAACCTAATAGAAATAGACTAAACCCGCAAAGTATGATATGCAATCACATAGCATAAAATTGACTCAACCACATGAGCCTCAAAATGGTTTTACTTCATAAAACCCCAAATTTTTCCATCAAACTTCCATAAGCCTCTAAAAAGGTTTTTCATCCTCAAAACCAGGCATTTTAACAATGCAGATAATGTTTTACAGTTAAGAAAACAGTAACCAAAACGGTACTTTTTTACTCTGATCACACAACCGAGAACAAAACGATATTTTCTACTCGAAACATACAGCCGAGGTAAAGAAAATAATTCCTATGTACCGACTCTGTCAAACCAAGGATAAAGACAACAACTATAGACTCCTACCCATTACCTATCCCTGAATCATTTAAGACCTGTTAGGTAATGACAAGTTCTATACGGACTCACAACAACGTAAATCGCTTAATTTACGAGACCGAAATTCTAGGGTACAAAGCACCCACCACTTCGTTTACGAGGATTAATCCGAAGACATGAAGCACCTACTCTGCGTACGTTTCCAGACTTTCACCGAGGAGCAACTCGTGCCCAAGATACCCATTTTCCCAGTACATCAAAAGAATCGTTTAAAAACCAACCAGTAGCATAACTATGAAAATATTTCCACAATTATATATTAAACATGTATAATGATCAAATGGCCAACCGCCACATCATCCATCAACCGTGGAGATCAAACAATATTTTAAAAATATTTTCACCATTTCTATCAAAACATTCCAAAAATTCGTGGCTCAACCCCAAAGGTTAGCTCCGAACCTTCAAAACACGATTTTCAAGATTTTTACTAATCTTTCGTTTTCAAAATCACTTTTTTTTAAAGCCATGAACATCCACAAGTCCATATCATATAATAAACCAAAAAAAAGTGCAAAACATGCTTTTTATCCAAACAGACATTGTTTAAACATAAAATATGACATTTACAGTATTTTTAATCAGTGAAAAAGTATATAACTGCACGTAGCACCCTTTAACGATAACATAGTTTAGGATCCTACCTAGTTGAGCCAAAAGCTCGATACCTTGAAAATTAAACCTCAACGAAACGGGATTCTGTCCAGATAGATGCAAAGCCCTCAGCACCAACATCAAGGATCCACTGTCAGACGTTAAAAATAGAGCTCCGGGCCCATCAAAATCTAGAGAGAAAGAAGAGCTTATATGAGAAGAAAACCAGATCTGAAAAATAATATCCCAAAACATCTCCCAACTTCTGATATTTATAGACCAAGGCAAAATTCAGGGGTTCAGTCGACTAAATACCCAACCCAGACGACTAGATGAGGCTACTGGAATCTTAAAAACGGTCCACTACCACGGAAAAAAAATGACTTTTGTGTTAGAATAGGTTTTACAACCCTTCACCAAACCAAACATGCCCCTAAGACATCATCAATGTCAAAAGTTAACTCCAACTCCATAAACACTTAAACACTTCAAAAAAGAAATGGGTCGGGGTCTCACACTTTTACCCAGATACTTCTCCGCCTCCGTCTTGAATTCTTTGAGTTTCTCAAAGTATTCAGACTTTCGGCATATCAAGTAAATGTATCCATATCTTGAGTAGTCATCAATGAAACTGACAAAGTACTCAAAACCACTTCTAGTTCGGATAGTCATAGGATCACACACATCAGAGTGAATCAATTCCAACGGTTCTTTTGCACTATGGCCTTTGGCCGTGAATGGTGTCTTGGTCATCTTTCCCTCTAAACAGGACTCACAGACTGAAAGTACCTCCACTTTTAATGAACTCAAAGATCCATTTTCTACCAGTCTATTTATTCTTTTTAGATTAATATGATCCAAGCATAAGTTCCAAAGAAACGTTTAGTTCATTAAAGAATAAAACTTTCTCTTATATGGTAAATTAGATATGTTATTCAATTCAGTTAGTTACAGTGTAGGAGAGATAAGAGATATAACATACAGATCTTCTACTAATGTACCAGAACAAATAAAATATTTATTTTTCTAAATAACCACAAAGTCATTAAAATGAACAGAATATTTGTCCTTTATTAAATTAAAAATTAAAATTAAATTTTTTCTAATTGAAGGTACATAAAGACAATCTTTCAAAATTAAAATTTTATCTCTACTGAAATTGAGAGTGACATCTCCTACTGTAACTGCTGCCACCCTAGTATTATTACCCATATGTAAGTAAATTTCTCCATCACTGTGTTGAAGGCAAGACTGCCAAGATCTTTGATTTTACAAACGATTAACGAAAAAAATAACTAGACTGGCAATCGCCAAAACGGGCTCCAGATAAAATTTTTGATAACGAACGATCAAAATAAAATCGTGTATCCGAAGTTAATTTAGAAGAATACATTTTTACCGGTCAAATCTTCAACTACGATTTGAATCTGAGTTGAAATTTCTGTCAGATCTTCTACAGTATTTCCTTAGGTAATTTCTAGATATAGTGTGGGTTATAATACTCTGAGAACTCGTACCGGCAAAATCGAGACAACTTTAGTCTTAGAAGACAAGTTATGAAACTGGTTCAACCTATCTGCATATATATAGGGCTACAGCAGGGACCTGAAAAATAATTATGTGAAAGATTTTCAGTAGAACACAGACATGTATCAGCGGTTTCTGCAATTAAGCAAACCTCATAACAGTATTTACAATTATGAAAAATCAGCAGCAATTTCTGTAATTTTTATAAAATACTAAATTACAATTCACATCATTTAAGAACTATAATTGCACTCTGACCCATAATCTCAAGACCATATAGCATTAAGCTCATGTTATGAAATGCTTGCCGTTTCTCCCCATATTAAGATTTTCAATACCCACCAATTAAATTTAATTACTGACAATTTAATTTAATCGACATCTTGATATTCTTTAAATACTTTCACTTAACTTATTTGACTACCAGATAATTAAATCCACCTACATGGTTTGCCCCAGTCAAAACTTATAAGCTTAAGGGGGTATCGTCAATCCCAATCTTTCAGGACGTGGATTCCATTAATAATTGATATTCGTCATATAAATAATACCGTTATCCAACTCACCGAGAATATAGATTCATATAAGATCGCACCCTCTAATGAATCAAAACAACGAATATTAAATATACGTAAATAAATAATTGTTTCAAGATTAAGAGGATAAGCACTATTCATAATAATATTGGGGTGTGAATTAATTTATATAGTTAGTATAAAATTAATTACC